>JBBMOL010001853.1:0-31554 GCA_037954665.1 Laguncularia racemosa
TGATATACAAGAATGGTTGATCCGTGTCAAATAATACTAGGTAGTATTTGAGTTTATGAGTAGTGTACCTACTATGGTATCTTATCATGGGCATCCTACTGCAGCTGCTGTTGTAATGTAAACACCCTACCAGGTGCCCTCTATCTTGGTCCAATGTTCTAGTTCCTGCCTAGTGGTCCTCTAGGTGCAAGTCTTATAGGCTATTGTACTTGTGGGGGTGTATCTGCTTGAGTGCGATGAGTACCACACTCAAATGATCTGTGCCCTCTCTACTTATAGCATGGTAGAAGGTTTGAGGGAGGGTCCTTTTGGTACAGCTCTTGCTAGTGTGTCCAGTTTTGCCATAGGGGAAGCATGCCCCTTCTAGCCAATTACACTGTTGCAATCATGAGGTCCCAAATATCCAGGACACCTCATACCCGGTCCTACCTATGGTAGTGGAGGTAATGCTCAAGGTGCAAACCTAGTTTGAAGAGGTCTAAGCGCATAAGCCATAGGTCCAGCTTAATATACAGTCAACCTCTTTCCTTCGTCTGCATAAGGTATGCTAGAAACAGGCTTTTTCCCCCAAACTGATCATGATCTGCGGATAGTTGTTCCTCTGTTCTCTTTTTACTCTTACTCCAAGTATTTTGCTTTGTCAATTACTTCTGCATAAGTAGTCAACTGAAAAGCCAAACTTCATGTTACAGGGTAGGCTCTAGTCCCCTTAAGAATCTTCTAGCTTGGGAGGCATCGTCTCCTCTCATCACCTCTAGCAAGAATTTGCTTTCGCAGTTCAGCTCCATTTCATATGCCTCCACAAATCTACTGCCATGCTGGCAATTATAATAATCCACCTCCATTTTGTCTCTGATGCTATGATGTACTCCGATACCAAAAAAGATTATGTGCCTAAGTGATCTCAATACAATCAACAAGAACATACATACAATTGATTCAAATCCAATTAAATGGCATGAACAAGCTGTAAATAAAATTCCCAAATGGCATGATGAGTTTATGATGTGCCTCAATTGACGTATTGCAATTACATAAAATCAATTGAAGAATCAATTGATTAAGTCCATAATTGGCGTGAACCCTAATTCTTATGAACCCTAATTGGGCGTGAAAAGAACCAATGAAACAACAATTACAAACTAAATATGATACACTAGTAATAATTGGAAGCAACTCAAGAAATATTAATATAACTCACAATACTCCTTAAGCCAACTCGCCACAATTTCACAAAGAAATTGATAAGAGTATATGCATGTAAGAGGATGTCTCTCACGGTAACAAAGTCTGAAAATGATGTCCAAAAAGCTCCCTCAAAACTCTACTTAGCAAGTATTCATACTTGCTCCAATTAGGATAAAAATAACACAACAAATTACAAATAAGCCACTTAAGTGGCTGGTTCTTAAAACAACAAATTACAAGTTACAAATAGTCTTCAAGTGGCCAGTTCTTTACTTCAATTGAACACATTGTAGACCGTTGGAAGTAAGTCTAAGAATGTCCCTAATTTAATCCTTAGTGCATGTTATTTGCCATCCTGTAAAAATCAATAATATACCTGCTAAAGTGCAAAGATAAGCATTATTAGATAAATATGGCAATATGTGGATTTTTAGGCTCATGCATCCAATTAGGTTTGCCCACCATTGAAACTATAGGGTTGATTCCCATCATCTCCTCGAGCCTTTGAAAGATTTACCCTCAAATCTAAGGGGTCTTCTCTTAGATTAACACTGGTGTTTGTGTTTGCTTGTTGGCTAAGGTCTGGAGAGCCAGTAATGTTTCTAATCTGTTCCTAGAAAGAGCGAACCTCAAACGGAGACATAGCATTTCAAGACAATTCGTTGTCCATCCTTCTGAAACATGAAAGTGTTTATGAACTCGTCATGTAGCACATTCATGTTAAATAACCACGGTCTACCCGGCAATATATGAAAGGTGCACATAGGAAGCACATCACAGATAATCTCATCACTGTATCTATCTCCTATACTGAATGGCACATTTGGCCTCTATGTAACATGCAAGCTACCTCGATCATCCAACCAATGCAATTTATAAGTGGTGTGGATGTGGGCTAGTGGCTAGTTATAAATTATTTACTAATGCAACAAATATGACATTAGTGCAACTACCACCATTAATGAAAAGAACATATAAGTTACCTCGAATTCGACAAAGTGTGTGAAACAAGTTCTCCCTCTACATATCCCTGGCATCTGAAGATATGGTCATAACCCTGTGTAACACATTAATATGTAAGTAATTTTCACCTTTTTGTCCTCATGTGTCTCAACGTTCTAAGCATCATAATATACTTGCAAAGCTAGGTATACATCTATCCAGTTCAACACTTCTTCCCTCATCATCTTCTTCATTGCCCTCCATAACAGTCATCACCTTTTTATTGGGACACTGTGCAGTCATATGTCTAAAACCCATGCATTTTAAACATTTAATCTGGCACATCTTCCCACTAGTTAATCCTAGTGCTACCTATCTAAAATCAGATCCAACTATTTCTTTACCTTTCCTAGAAACACTTTTTCTCCTTATCAATGCTAAAGATAATTTTGTCTACAACCTTAGCATGTCCTCCTACTCCCTTTTGTCCACCATCTGACCATCTACTCCAATAGGTTTAGTAACAGTACCATACTATTACTAGTGGCTCGAAAGGGTTGGATCGCCTCTGCTCTCTACTTTCAAGGCCACTGTATAACCTCATCAAGTATACTATACCTTTGTAGCTCAACAACACAGAAAATCTCAATATTTCAACCTAGACACAAATCATGCTAGGGTTTGCTCAGGAGGCTCAATTGATCCACATTTGATTATCAACGTCTCAAACTCTTGTACGTAGTCATCTGTTGTTTTGTCTCTTTGCCTCAGTGTTTGGAGATGCATAAACAGTTTCTACTGTAATGTTCAGGTATGAACCTTTTCCTCAAAACTCGTTTCATGTCCCTCTAGGTATGTATTTCAACCTCCCCATCCCTTCGTCTGTTGATTGCCAGATTTTTCCACACAAGGCGGCATAACCTATGAATTCCACAACTGCAAGACAAACCCTGGTGTTATCATCAACTTATAACACTCGAAAAGACCCTCAACTTTATCTTCCCAAAAGTAATCATCTGCTGAACCCCTGCCGTCAAATGAAGACATTTGCAATTTTAGATACTCCAATCCCCGAGGTGGTCTAAAATACCTATTTGGGTATGGGTTTAACCCCAAAATTATCATCTCTTTCCTTCCGAAGAGCATGATAATCTCCTTTTACTCTTCTTCCAAGATTATCTCCAACCCCTCCCTCCCTTTAAACGTTTTGAGGAGCTACCCTGGGTGGTAGTGCTTGAAGATTTGCCATTGGTGGTTAAGGCATTGTCATCCAATCTATCCTTGTTGCTAATGTAGCAATTAATGGTGGTAAGGTCTTGAAGCTACTCCTCTAAAGTTCTTCCACTACAATTCGATGACCCTGACCGCCACCAACTTGCTATTAGCCTCATTGCCAATTCCCCATTCACACTATCATTCGACATGGTTGTTGACTTGATTTGTTGAATTATAAAGACAATTCGAAGCAATGTAGTACACCTTACATTCAACGCCCTCACACAACCACACTTCCACGCCACACAACAATCACTACAAACATAAAATACTCCACTTAAGCTTCGCACACCTACGGCACACTTGCAATCACGTCAACAATAAGTAGAAGCAATAATAAACACTCTCTAAATGGTAAGTTAATGATTGCAACTAACCAAAATGTGTTTAAAGTATCAATATAAAATAACTTTCACACTTTAATGTTGCTTTTGAAATTCAAAACTTAACCACTACATAAACTCTTCACCACGGCACATACACACACATATAACCACATTGCAGTAACCTTCCCACTACAACACACATAATACACCACGTTGCAACCCTTCACTACGCCATACACACACTCTTCACTTACGGTGCAGCACACACACACTTTACCCCACTTCTAATCACGGCAATAACACCACAATTGCAACACTTTATGAAACTTCTCCACAAATGGTAAGAAACAATTCAAAATTTCAAATTGTATTAAAATAAAAAATACACAATAACTCTCAACTTAATGATTTGTTTTTAATTCAAATAGTTTCCAAATCCTCTGCGCAAGAAGCAAATCTAGAAAATGTAAATTGCACTCCTTAATTCTGAAAACAACATACAAGAAAATGCACTTCTCTTCTTCCCCTTCTTCTCACGGTAAGATGAAGATCACAAAGATTAATGTTAAAATTTCCACTTCCACTTCCGCAACATCAAGGTGTAACACAACACAATCACAAGTAACTACTTCAATTCCACTTCAACAATTCCAATTAAGAAATGAAAATTCAAGAACCTTAATTTCCCAATTGTAATTCACGTAAATCCCCTTCTCCAAAACCTTTGCTCTGATACCAAAATATGATGTGCTCTGATACCAAAATATGATAATGTACTTTGATACCAAAAGGGATGATGTGCCTAAGTGATCTCAATACCAATCAACAAGAACATACATACAATTGATTCAAATCCAATTTAAATGGCGTGAAAAAGCTGTAAATAAAATTCCCAAATAGCGTGATGAGTTTATGATGTGCCTCAATTGATGTATTGCAATTACATAAAATCAATTGAAGAATCAATTGATTAAGTCCATTAATTAGCGTGAACCCCTAATTCTTATGAAACCCTAATTGGGCGTGAAAAAGAACCAATGAAATAACCAATTACAAAACTAGATATGATACACTAGTAATAATTGGAAGCAACTCAAGAAATATTGATATAACTCACAATACTCCTTAAGCCAACTCACCACAATTTCACAAAGAATTGATAAGAGTAGATGCATGTAAGAGGATGTCTCTCACAGTAACAAAGTCTAAAAAATGATGTCCAAAAAGCTCCCTCAAAACCCTACTTAGCAAGTATTTATACTTGCTCCAATTAGGGTAAAAATAACACAACAAATTATAAATAAACCACTTAAGTGGTCGATTCTTAAAACAATAAATTACAAGTACAAATAGTCTTCAAGTGGCCGGTTCTTTACTTCAATTGAACACATTGTAAGCCGTTGGAAGTAAGTCCAAAAATGTCCCTAATTTGATCCTTAGTGCCTTTTATTTGCCATCATGTAAAAACCGATAAATGTACTTGCTAAAGTGCAAATAAGCATTTTAGATAATATGGCAATATGTGGATTTCTAGGCTCATGCATCCAATTAGGTTTCCCCATATTGGAACCATAGGGTTGTTTTTTTCCATAATGCTGTTGGGGAAATACTTTTCATATAAAGGTTTCCTAAATCTCTGCCTTTGGTTAAGAGCTCCTACCAATTGGAATACCAGTCCACCAATCTACAGCTATCCCTTCAGCATGTAAGCAAACATATCTCACTTTCCTTTTCTTCTAGGACCATGAAATTCAAAGGTCCTTTTAGTCTTGGTGATCCAATATTCAATCTCTATTAGATCATCAACCTTAAGTGGAATTTGGTTAGCCAATTGAAAAAGATCACATTATACTTATTTTTTTCTTTTGGACTTATATTAAATTTATTTTAATATTATAAGAAAATATATAAAAATGATTATTTAATGTATTTATTGTGAAAATACAGGTTTTGAGGACCAAAAAGAAAATTACAATTTAAAATTGGAGGAGTTTTTCACAAATTGAAGAAGTGAGCGAAGGATTGCACTGAAGGCCGCCGTCCTTGGGCCCGGCCTTTAAACCGGCCCTCAAAAAGAAGAAAAGCCGCCGGCTTACATTCAAGGCCGCCGGCCTTGACCCGGCCTTCATTACTCCCCGGATATCCATTGCGAGAATCTCTCCAAAAATCGTATCCAAATTAATTTGCTGACTCAAATCCTCATCAAATCAACTTTATCCCCCTCCTCTTTGGATCTATAAATGGGCCCCCTTGTGTGAACCTTGGAGGCATCCTTTCTTTTTTTAAAGCATCATTTCTTTTGTTTAAGCATCCTTTCTTTTTTTTAAAGAATCTTTGTTCTTTTTCCCTTTGTTTTAGCATCTTTTTGTCTTTCCTTTGAATCATTAGAATTTCCTTGGGTTTACTTTAGATTTTTCCAAAGTTTAGTTTGAAGAAAGAATGTCATTTTTGTTGAAGTTTGCTTTCAATTGAAGAATTCAAGGAGTCTTTTTTGAAGATTGAAGCTCTTGAAGATTATAACCATTGTTTCATTTACTTTATTTTCTTTTATGCCATTTATTAGTTTATTCTTGTTGTTTAATATGAATTCATTGCACCTCTTTATTTCAATTGTTTTTATGCAACTCAAAACTATAATGTTCTAAATCTTTCCTTGTGGGAAATTGGATGAAAACTCTAGAATGTTAAAGGATAATTTGTAGCCATGTTATGTAATTAGGAATTTTAGGATTGTTCATGATTGCAATTCCTTTGATTTCAATTTTATAATCGGTCTTTAAATTTAATTGTTAGAAATCCTTTTGTTACGGGAATTGATTAGGATTTGTTAGGAATTCTTAATTAGTTGATTATCAATACGGGAGTTGCGATAATTGGTTTAATTAGAGTTTATGGAGGGCGCTATGCAATGTTTCTTGTTAATTAATCACTAAGGGATTAGGGTTAATTGATTTAGGGCAATTAGTTGTTTTGTAGCATCGGGAGGTGTATGAAACATAATTTTGATTCCTTGGTTAAATTGGATTTGCGGAAGCCGACAAAATTTTGATTTAAGGTAAAACATCCTAAAAAAGGTTTTTTCTAAACTCACTTGAAATAACCTTATAACCACTAGTTGACATAACTTGGTAGCAATTTGATTAACAAATCTAGGGGGGAATTCTAATTTCCCTTGTTCATAATTGATTAGATTCTCATAAAATTTTTTTTTGTTGCTTTAAGTTAAAAATTTTTAGATTAGACATTTCAAAAATCCTTTTTAATCACCTAGATATTGATAAAGAATTGCCATAGATCTAGTACTCTATTGGTTCCTCGAGGGGGTCGACAACCTTACTTTTCACCACTTTATTACTTGATACGACCAGTGCAACTTGCTGCAATTTACGCTCCCATTTTATATATAGTTCTGAGGTACATGGAGAGCAAAGTAAATTTTGGGGCAACAAAATTTCCCAAAGAGGTTTAATTTCCAAGGACCTTATTCAAACACCTACAATCCAAAGGGGGGCGTAACCAAACCAAATTTTTCAATTTGGGGGAAAAAATAAAAAATGCACTTAAACCCCCTGGATTTCAAAAGGGGAAGGTTTCCCAATTCAAAATTTCCCCCATAAAAAAATTTTCCTAATCATAATACCTCTTCTCCGAAAAAGTCAGTCTAAAATGGAAGAACTCATGATAAGTTATATTGGGAAAAAGACTACACAATGTTGGGAAAAAACAACAAACCCCCAAATTTGGAAAACTTAAAAATTAGCCCCTTTGTAAAATTTTTCTCAAACAGTTGAGTTAAAAAAAGACCATTTTGGATTTTTTACCTAGCAATACTGAGGGAAAAAACCTAAAGGGGGAAAAAAGCTTTTTTAAATTTTTAAAAGTGGTTTAAGGGGAATTTTGGGTTTATAAGAAACTTTTTAGGAAGAAAAGGGGTTAAAAACCCGGAAAAAGATAAAAAGGGAAAAAAAAAAGGAAAGGGGGAATCAAAAGAAAAATTCTCCAAAAGTAAAGGGATATGTTCCCCCTATTTCCTTTTCCCAGGAAGGGGTGAAGGGAAAAAACAATTGGATTCAAAATTTGGGGAAAAATTTTTTGAAGTCTTTTTAAAAAATTTTTCAAAAATTTTTAACCCCTTCCTTTTGCAAAAGGGGGCCCTTTAGGGGGAGATGCCAAACATTTTTCTAGGTTCATGAAGGATTTACTCACAAAGAAGGAAGGGAAAAATTGAAGGGAAAAGAAAACCCGGGGGATGGGGTTAACAGGGGGGAAAGTTCAAAAGATCTTACAGAAATTGTTTTTACCTAGTTTGGGCCCAAGGGGAAAACAAAAAAGATTCAGGGGAGTTTTTAAATGTTCCCTTGCAAAAACCCTAGGCAAAAATTTTCAAATTTTGAAAAAGTTTTTTATTGACTCTGGTGGGAAGTAAAAATTTAATTCCTTTTATCTTATTTTTTTTTTGGAAAAAATTTGGGACTTGGAGAAGTGGGAAGGGGGAAATCCCTTTGTTTTTGGGGGAACTTGGGGTGATTTAAAAGGGGGCAAACAAACCCCAAAAAGGGATTGTTGGGAAAAAAAACCTATTTAAAGTAGATAAATTCATCTTTTTTCCCGTTGGAAATTTTAAAAAGTTTTGGGGATGGAGGAGGAAAAAAAGGTACCCAGATCCTTGGGCAGAACCAAAATTCCCTTTTCAACAGGTAAAAAGGGGCCCTTTTAATTTGATGTGGAACAAGGTAAGCTTTAAATTTAAGAGTTATGGATGAACAAGTCACGTTTAATGTGTATTTGGGGGTTAACAAAAAAATTTGATTTACTGTTAAAATCCTGTTTAAAAACTTTTTGATAAATGTTGATGAGCTTTTCCTCTTGAGGGTTTATGGAAAGAATGGGAGGTGTGGAAAACGATGGGGTTTAGTTCTCAGGGGTTTTTGATGATTGGGGGTGATGATGAGGAAAAAAACCCCAAAAAGAACGTGTTTAACAAAATTTTATGAAAAATTCCCAAAACTTTTTGACCTTTTGAGGAGCTGGGGACCCACTTTAAAAAAAAACCGATTGGGGCCATCAATTTGGAAAAAACAAACCCCCCCGGGGGCTTGAACTTAAACCTTTGGGGGCCCGGTCATTTAAAGTAAAGTTTTTCTTGGAACAAATGATTTTTTTCTTTGGGGCCCAATTTTAATTTTATTTCTTCTTCTTTAACAGGTGATCAAGAGCAAAAAACTTTTGGGATGTTTTAGGGGAACATAAAAGGGAAACTATGGGGGTTTTGGGCCATTGGGGATATTAAGGGGGAAATTAAAAACCCCTTTTAATTTTTTACTCAAAAAAGGAATTTTTTTTCTTGAAAAACTGATTTTAAACCTAAAAAGTACAACCACAAAAAAGACCTTTTTAAACCCAAAATTTTAAAGGGAAATTGGTAAAAAAAAAGGAAAAATACTTAAATTGTTAGATTGGGGAAAAGGCAATTTTTTTTTTTTCCAATTTCTGATAGTAAATGGGTTAGGGCCTATACAGGTTTTAAACCAAAAAAAAGGTGGCATGACTGGGTTTTAAAAAATGATGGGGGGCCCAAAAAGGGGAAATTGGATCCAACCCGTTAACTTTTGACAGGGTGGCGAGTTTTTTTCATAGATTTTTTTAGAAAATTGAATGATGGCCCCCCCCGTTTTAAAAACCAACTTTCCCTTACCTTTCATTATCGAAAAGTTAAAAAACTTTCCAGGGGCATGATTATTAAATTTTTTTTCCCCCTTTTATGGTTATTCTTTGGGGATAATCAAATTCATATAAAACGTTCCCAAGGGGGGGTCAAAGGGGAAAACCACAAATTTTCTTGTTTCCCTATGGTAATTTTGGGATTTAGGAAGGAAAGCCCTTTTTGGGCTCTGGGAATTGGGACCGGGTTTCTTTTTTTCAGAAAAGGGGTATGATGTCTATATTTTCTGAAAAATGTTAGAGAATTTTTTTTGAAAAATTTTTTTTGGATGACCTTTCTTTCGGGTTTTTTTGGGGGGAATCATTTGAATCATGTTTGAAAAATTTAGGCTGTGTGCTTTTAAAAAGATGTAAGGAAACTAACCTACTTTTTAATTGGGGAGAAATGGGGCCCTTTTATGGTACGGAAGAGGGAATTTTGTGTTAGGTCACAAGGTTCAGAAAAAAGGGGTTTTAAGTTTACAAAAAAGGGAAAAAAATGGGGAAATAATTTGAGAAGGGGGTTGGGGCCCCCACCAAATTCCCGTTTAAAAAGGGGTCAGGGGCTTCTTAGGACAAAAGCTGGGTTCTACAGGAGAATTTTTTCAAAAGGGGTTCTTTTTAAAATCTCTAAAACCCCCCCTTTTTTAATTTAAAATTGAAAAAGATTCTTTCCTTTTTTTTGTTTGATGAAAAAAAATTTTTTGCAAAAGGCATTTCAAAAATATTGAAGGGAAAGCTTTTAGGGGCTTTTCCCCCAGTGATTTTGGGTTTGGGGGGGAACCCAAAATTGGGAGGAAAATTTCCCTTTTTTAAGGGTGAAAGTGGATTGGGTAGTGACTTAAGCCGGGGGGGGCAGTACTAAAGGGAAAAAAAAAAAGGTAAGATCTTTCATGCTTTTATTCCCAAGGGGAAATAGAACCTTGAACGAGGGCCCAAAAAAACTATGGGGCCCCAACAGAAAAAGAGCTATTTTGCAGTGATATTTGCATGTGACAAGTTTAGGTTTTTACCTTTTATAGGGTTTTTAAAGTAAAAGTATTAAAACAAGATCATTTTTGCTTCTTAATTTTTTTATTTTTGGGTAAAAACTGAATTTCTAAACCCAAAGGGGGTTTTAAATTTGTTGGATTCCCAAATTGGGTTGGGAAGAATTTGACTTAAAAAATTTTAAAGGGTTAAAAAAAGGGAAAAATGAAAAAAGTGGTTGTTGGGTTTATTTATCCCCGTTTTTGGGGGATTTATTGTTTAGAACCACCCATCAATGAAAAATTCCCTGATGAAACATTTTGGCCAAAATTGGGGAAAAAGGGGGTCCCATGGAAAATTTTTTTTGGGATGGGGCCCACAAAAGTTAATTTTCTTGGTTAGAAAAAAACATACCATTGGTTTGTCAAATTCCAACCCGAAAAAGAAATTTTTTGCAATTTATGTGAAAATTTTTTATTTTTTGGGGTGAGCCCCCTATTTGTTTTAAAATTCCCGTGCTGAACCAAAATAATTAGACGATGGGTTCCTAAAATTGAAAAAAGCTTAGGGGATAAAAACAAAAGGGGGACTGCACTCCAAAGAAACCAAAGGGGGTCACTTTGGGGTTTGAAAAGGAAACAGGGAGGGAAAAATTTTTTCTTGGGGGATTTTTTTTGGCCCAGTTTTTTTCATGATTTCAGGGAACTTTTTATTAAAACTTTGTGCTCAATGCCAAAGGGCTTTGGGAAAAATTTCAAGAAAAACATAAAATTAAACCAAAAAAAATAAAAAAACTTGTAATTGAACTTTTTTACGGGTTTTGGGGAATCGACTTTTTGGGGGCCCTTTTTCCCCCCAATCCTTTTTTAAAAAAAAAATATAAATTTTTTTTGGGGTTTTTATTATGTTTCGAAATGGGTAGAGGGCAGTTTGCACTACAAACTAATGACAAATTTGGGTTTTCATTAAAAATTTTTTTTAAAAAAATAAAATTTTCCCAAGGGTTTGGGGGTACCAAGAGCTAAAAATAAGTGATGGGGGAAAAAACATTTTTTTTAACAGGCAATTTGAAAAAATTATTAAAATTAAAAAAAAGGAGTTACCCCCAAAATTGGGCCAACCCCTTATTATTCCACCAAAATGTGGACGGTTTTAGGAAACCAAAAAGGGAAATTAAGCGAATCTTTTGAGAAAACTGTCAATGCCAATTCCCGGGAAAAGGGTTGGTGTTTAAAAAAAATTGATGATGCATTGGGGGGGCTTTATTTGAAACAAAATTTTTTTTTTTAAAAAAACCTTTTTTGGAATGTCCCCCTTAAAAAAAGATTGTTTTTTGGGGGGGGGAAAAAACATGTCCCCTACCGTTTTGGAGGGTTTAAGGGAAAAGGGGATAAATTTGGGGGCCCTTAAAAAACCTTTAAAATTTGAGTTGGGGGGGAAGGGTTTCAAAAAGAAAAAGAGGTTTGTTTTCCAATTGAATCAAATGGGGCCCAGATGGGGAGAGGAAACATATGAAAATGGGGAGAATTTACAAGGAAAAAAGGGGAAAGGGCGGGGGGGCATGATAAGAAAACATTCTTAAAAGGGGGGGAGTTCTTGCCTTTGGTCAAAAGGTCTTATTTTAAAAACTTTTTCGGGTTGAAAACTATTCCCCGGAAAATTTAAATTTACGGGGCGGACCATTTGAAAAAAGTTAATTTTGTTTCCTTTTTGGTGGGGAGTTGATTGAAGGCAAAAAACCAACCGGTATTTTAAAGTAAAAAGGTTTTTCTTCCTTCAAAACATTTTTTTATGAAGGAGAACATGTTGAAAAGAAAAAAGCCCCCAACTGTTTGGGTTTTGGAAATTTGAAAAACTTGAATTGGAAAAATCGGGGTGCGACTTTTAAAAATAAAACGCTTTCAAAGGGGGGCAGGGCCCCCCTTAATTTAAGGGGATCTATAAATAGTTTCGGGTTAAAAAAAAAAAAAAAAAAATAAAATTTTAAGGGGGTTTGGATAAGAGCTTGGCCCCCGGGGGCAAATTTAAGACACTCCAAGGAAGACAGACATTTTAGGAGGAATTTTCCCTTCCCTTGATGAACAATTTTAAAAAAACCGGGAAGGGACCGGGATTTCAATTTTTTTTTGCATTTTTACCCTTCTTTTCCTTAATTTTGTTTTTATATTAGGAACAATGAGGGCAAATTTTTCCAATTTTTAAATGTGGGGAAGGGATTTATAAATTTTTAGAAGTATAATGATTGGGGACCCCATCATGGGGGGCTTACAAAATTTTCCCCCTTTCTTTTATTTATGCCTTAAGTGTTTTCAATTTAAAATCCTGAAATTGAATTTGATTGGGGGGCCCCTTAAAATCGCCCAAAAATTTTTGTGGGCTAGTTTACATAGTTAAAAATTTCAGTATGGTCAGAACAATGGGCACCAGAAGTTCAATGATGGATTTCTCTTGTTTTTTAAAACAATTATTTTTGCTTTAGGACAAGCAAAAGTTCAAGTGTGGGGATGTTGATAAGATCACATTATACTTATATTTTCTTTTGGACTTATATTAAATTTATTTTAATATTATAAGAAAATATAAAGAAATTATACTTAATGGAATTTTTTGTGAAAATACAGGTTTTGAGGACCCAAAAGTAAATTACAAGTTAATTTTGGGGGAGTTTTTCACAAAATTGAAGAAGTGAGCGAAGGATTGCACTGAAGGCCCCCGTCCTTGGGCCGGCCTTGAGCCGGCCTTTAAACCGGCCTCAAAAAGAAAAAAGCCGCCCGGGCCTACATTTAAGGTCGCCGGCCTGAGCGACTTCATTACTCCCCGGTATCCATTGCGAGAATCTCTCCCAAATGTATCCTAATTAATTTGCTGACTCAAATCCTCATCAGATCAACCTTATCCCCCTCCTCTTTGGATCTATAAATAGACCCTTGTGTGAACCTTGGAGGCATCCTTTCTTTTGTTAAGCATCCTTTCTTTTGTTAAGCATCCTTTTCTTTTGTTTAGAATCCTTTTGTTCTTCTTCTTTGTTTTAGCATCATTTGTCTTTTCCCTTTTAAACATTAGAATTTCCTTAGGTACTTTAGATTTTTCCAAAGTTTAGTTTGAAGAAAGAATGTCATTTTGTTGAAGTTTGCTTTCAAAATTGAAGAATTCAAGGAGTCATTTTTGAAGATTGAAGCTCTTGAAGATTATAACCATTGTTTCATTTACTTTATTTTCTTTATGCCATTTATTAGTTTATTCTTGTTGTTTAATATGAATTCCATTGCACCTCTTTATTTCAATTTTTTATGCAACTCATACTATAATGTTCTAAATCATCCTTGTGGGAAATTGGATGAAAAATCTAGAATTGTTAAAAAGGATAATTGTAGCCATGTTATGTAATTAGGAATTATTAGGATTGTTCATGATTGCAATTCCTTTGATTTCAATTTAATCAGTCTTTGATTTTTAATTGTTTAGAAAACCTTTTTATACGGGAATTGATTAGGATTTGTTAGGAATTCTTAATTAGATTGATTATCAATACGGGAGTTGCGATAATTGGTTTAATTAGAGTTTTTTGGAGGGCGCAATGCAATGTTTCTTGTTAATTAATCACTAAGGGATTTGGGTTAATTGATTTGGGGGATTAGTTGTTTGTAGATCTGGGAGGTGTATGGGAAAATAATTTTGATTCCTTGGTTATTTGGGGACGCGGAAGCCGACTAATTGATTTAAAGGGCAACATCCCTAAAAAGGATTTTCTAAACTCACTTGAATAACCTTATAACCACTAGTTGACATAAAATTGGTAGCAATTTGATTAACAAATCTAGGGTGAATTCTAATTTCCCTTGGGCATAATTGATAGATTCGTCATAAAATTTTTCTTGTTGCTTTAAGTTAAATTTTTAGATTAGACATTTCAAAACCCCTTTTTAATCCCTGATATTGATAAGAATTGCCATAGACTAGTACTCTATTGGTTCCTCGAGGGATCGACAACCTTACTTTTCACCACTTTATTTACTTGATACGACCAGTGCACTTGCTGCAATTCGCTCCCAAATTTTTTATATATGTTCTGAGTGTATCACCCAAACTTACAAATTTGTCTAGCCCATAAAGTTCATCTATAGGCTTGACAAGTCTCACGCATGCTATTGTCGTTGTTGTACTAGCATTCCCACTAGAGCATTTACAGTCTCTAACAATTGGGTAGCTATGACATTATTCTGCTATGGGGTTTCCTGTTGAGGTGGTCTTTGAGGGTTCCTATCCTCTAAGGCATCTTCCCCCTATCCAACACTAGAGGGAACCCCGCATGATATTTTTTCCCTTAAAAAGCATTATGTGTAATTTGAGACAGCAAAATGATCCTAGAGTTAGAATTTTTAAAGGGTTTAGTGGATAGTTACATCTATGTATACTCAAAGTAAAAACACACACATATATATATCCTATATATAATTAAATAGGAATAATAGTAAACTACAATTTAATAAAATATTTAGCGTAACATAACATAACAGTTATCCTTTTTAATTTACCCACGCTCTTCATTTCTTATGGTTTTTATAGATCAAATAATTAGTCTTCTAATGCTTCCAAAATTACCTTTTACTGATGAAACCTACACCTTTTTTCATTACTTAATTATGGGAGCATCAGCTTAATCTCTTTTTGATCATATCCTAAATCTAAAGATCATCAAAACCTAGGCTCTAATACCATATACATATATATATTTTTTATCAAATACCTAGCTTTTAGGGATCATCAACCTAAGTTCCGATACCACTTAAAATTGTAATGTCCTAAAACCTAGAGCATCATAGCTGCCACGTGTTATTACTATAAAGCGACACGCTAAGGCTCTAAAACTCCATAATACTTCAAAACTTGATCATTTACATTATCTATCATACTACTATAACTTCAATGAAATAAAGGGCTCTCATATGAGTTATTCCAAGTCTCTTTATTTATTTAAAAACAAATCTAAAATAACAATTATCTCCATAACTTTAATTTAACTAATAAAACTTTAAATTACAAATATTCATATTTCTCCACATAATAGTAATGTTCTCTTTTCCCCTCTCATCCATGCAATGCCCCACCAAGTCCCCATTCTCATCATACTCCACTTGCTTGTCTTCTCACGTGCAGCTAAAAAAATATAGGAAGGGAGATTTAAAACCCAAGCTCAGTATGTAAGTTACCACACCCACTTGATATCAAAATGAATTATACCACATAGGGGTACTCATGACCCTGGTACACATAACATTTGTCCTAGTGAAAACTGCCACTACGAGCCTTGTCTAATCCTAATCTACCTTAGATCATTTTGATGCATGGCTCCATTAGGGACAATCGGCATACGATCATCGAGGTGCCCTCCTAAGGGAATTTACCACTATAGGCCCCTAAGCTAAGCCTAGTACAAGAAACATACATCAAGCAATTCATATAACTCTTCTACACTTCAATTTTCACATACAATTTATTAAATTACTACCTAGCAATCAATACAACAAACAAGGAAAAACACGTACCTGAAATCCTAACCTTAAGCCGTCTTGTCTTAAATTTAAGTTAAGTTGATATCTGTATAACCATAAAAACATCATTTTTAGTTACTAATCTAGAAATAATTAACTCTCCTAATTTCTCTTAATCTATTAGATTATCTAAGGTCTTTCTAATTATCTCGATTGTGGAAAATTGGTTTAATTTGGAGTTAAATAGATATAAAATGTATTTTTTCACTTAACACGTCTTATTGGAGGTCATGTAACTCAACACGGCTAATACACGATCGTGTCAAAAGGTATGTATCTCTCGGTAGATTTTGGGTTTAACATGGTCGAAACACGGGCTATGTTTGATAGGCCATGTACTTCTCAGCTTCAACACGATCAAAACACGACCATATAGATAGGTATGTATCTCTTGATGTAGCTATTATGTTCAAAATAGGAGTAACACGATCGTATTAGAAGGCTATGTATCTCTAGGTATGCCTTAGTTAATCAAAAACAAGAGTAACACGATCGTGTTAGATGGTTGTGTATCTCTCTAGTTTACACAGTCAAAACACGGTCATGTATCTCTCGATAAGTACCTACGAAACCTAATTTTCCTTACTAATTTCTCCTAATCCTAATTGCTATGTTTTTTAATCTAAGTTATCCTTACATTAACCATATCTAATCTAAAGTTAGGTTCTAGTATACTCATTAGCTCAAATTCACACTTGGAGCTTTCAATTTTGGTTGATTTCCCCGCTTGTTTCACCCCTTTTTTTAATTAACCCTATAAACAAAACCCAAGTCAATTCGAGATTTCTTATTTCGATTGTTAGAATAGATCCTTATTTAACTAATTATGATTCTTACCCATTCGATTAACCACTTGACTCTCCTTTTGTCACCTTAGCTTTTCTTGTAGGGTTCTTCACCTTCAATCTCTCTATACAACTGTAAATTGTCTAAGTGTAAAAAGGAGAAGCCCTAATTTAGTCTTGCTTACATATAGTCCCGTTAAGAAAGACAAAACGCCCCTGTTTTTTTCCTTATTTACACGATTACCCTCACTCTTATTTCTATTTATTTAGTTGCTTACTTAGTAATTTTAAATTAGATAAATATGTGCATTAAATTTTTAGAACCATGTATTATAGTTTCATTCCCGATAGGCAACTATAGATAATGTGACCATCCTTCAAGAATGTTGCACTCACTTAATAGAAAAAATGGGCAAAACAATTGGTGATTTTGAAATTAGACCTAGCTTAAGCCTATGACTAGAAGAAGTTGGAACTTCATAAAAAATGTTGTTAACTGCTTAGATTTCTCATAAAGTGGATAATATTGATATCTTCATGTTTTGTCCATAGTTAACATGGTTGTCGTTGTGAAAGGTAGTGTCATTAAGCTTTCCCTACAAGCCGATGTTTGAGGCCAAAGTTAATATGGAGACTTGTTGAAGACGTGGCCATGTTATGAAGCATGTTGTCCATGTTGTATAAAACATTGATCACAAAAAGATAAACGATCATCAACACATTGATGCTGACAACCATGTTGAGGCCAATGATGTTTATTTTCTATTTTTTTTTCCTTGTATTACAACTTTGCTTGTAAAACTTGCAATTCTTTTTTAAAAATCACCAAATGGTCTAAAAAAATTGGAACTTTAGAATCGAAACATAAAAATAAAAAATTTCTAAAATATATGAAATTGCTTTTAAAAAACTATAAATATTTTTTACTATAGTCATAACAAACATGATATAATTATGAAATAAAGAAATTCAATATAAATTTTAGTCACAATTCATAATAAAAGTTATGTACTTATAGAAAAAATAATTTAGTATAACTTCTTAAGTTAATGTATAAAAACAAAATATAAATAACTATACCAATATGAAATGCATTACTATATAAATTACAATAATAAAATACATTGCTAAAGGGAAAATAAAAAAAATAACTTCTTTTCATCATCAAAAGTAAAAATTATCGCTAGTTCTCTCTTAACCATCACCATCATCATCATTATCTTCATCGTCAATCCCATCATTATTAGTACTACTATCAATAAAATCTTTATATTCTAATTTCAATTTTTTCAAAGAAATTTAAAATATTCATATCTTATAAAAGCTAAGTTGTATTTTCTCATTTTTAATTCATTTGACTTCAATAAGTGAATCGAAAATTCAATTAAAAATTTAAGATTTTACCAATTTTAATTATAGACTTTGATTCTACTTTGAATCTATATGAAATAATTTTGTAACCAAGTTAATTTGGGAAGGTCTTCTTTAAAATGTAAACACATAGAATTGTATGAGTAGAATTGTGATTTTAACCGCCATGATATCATGTTTGAGTTTTTTTACCCAAACCCTCATTGTTTATTTGTGAAATCATCATTATTATTAAGTCCTTACTTTTCTCCAACTTCTTTTAATCCATAGGTCATGACAAGTTTTTTTTTAAGTGAATTGGTTTGTGGTTCATATCAGGGCTATTCACTCATTGTTCGTTCAATCATCAATGAGTCATTTTTGTTAGAAAATCGGACTTAATTTTATTCTTATTTTTGTATTATTGTTATGTTGTTATTATACAATATGCTAGTGGCCATCTCCTAAGTATATCATATTTAGTTTTGTATCAAAGCACAATGCTAACAACAGGAGTGTATATTGCATGTGGTGTGTGGAGTTGCAATAGCCTATAGAGATTGAATCAGTGAATATTTTTACAATGTGATTAATTTGTGGTATAAAGCATTATTACAGTGTAGTTTTTGGTGATTTTTTGTGGATTGTGAAGGAGGTCATAAGTTGTTCAACTAATGTTTGATAGGATTCTACCACAAACCCTTAAGCCTAAAACACTACCCTAAACCTACCCATAGCCTACTTGATTTGATAAAACCTTATAGAGTTTGACCCTCTAGGTTTTGTGACAGATTTTTCAATGGATTTTGGGAGTAATTTTAAAACCCTATAAGGTTTCAAGTCTAGTTTTAAGACTTAGAAAAACCCAATAGAAAACCAATTCGATTAAATTAATTTATATGTTTATAGTCTACATATTACTATAGTTTATATTATACATAAGTAAATAAAATAATTATTAATAAAAATTATATTTTGAGGAAGCTTATTTAATTTGGGGGTTACATTTATATGGTTTGAATGATGTTTTTCATATTTTTTTGAGAATAGTAACATTTTAAAATAGAAAGGGCTTTCATTTTAAGTAATATGGGTTATTTATTTAAACTTTTAAAGAAGCCTTTTAGAAAGTTTTTTTTTTTATATTATTCATAAATGTTACAAATGAACTTTCACTTTAAAATTGGTTGAAAGATAATATTGAATATGTGAAACAAACTTAAGTTAATGATAAATAAATAAAGAAATTACAAGCGAGGGAATCGACATTTGCAAATTTAAAATTCAAATATAGGACTGATTTTAAAGTGGTTCAAAATAAATGATTAATGTTACAGAAAATAGGTCAAATAAAGAATCCATTATAGCACCCTTACAATCACTTTAAAAGATTCTCTTTTTAAATTTATTTTGGGATATTTATTAGATAGTAACAGATCTTCTGTTTAAACCACTTAGTAAAGTATTGATCCTCTTTATAATCACTTTAAAGTTTGATTTTCTATTTTAACTACTTAGTATAACATTAATCCTCTATTTTAATTATTTAAAAGTCTAATTCCTATTTAAAAACTTGAATTTCTATAAATTTATCACCTCGCTTGTAATTTTTCCCTGAATAAAATAGGTCATTTGTTATTATGTAAAAAAGTTAGCCAATTCACAAGAGGCATAATTGGATAATTGTGTTGTGGTGTGGCAGGATAGGTTGCATCATTAACAAGTTCAAGAAACCCTAGAGGGGTAGGTTCTAGGAATAGAATAAAAAACCTTATAAGGTTCTGGATAGGTTCTAAGAACCCCTATAGGGTATCGAATCAAGTTTAGCTTTTGCAAAACCTATCTCAAACCTGCCTCAGTGGCCATCCCTAATGTCGAATGTAGTATTTATGCTAACTTTAACCTTGATGATGGAAGTAATGTCCAAAAAAAACCATAAACCAAGAAATCCACACACTTAGGAAACTGTGAAGCTAAAGAGTCCATCATTTGCAGGGAGTGGCTATGTAGATACTTATCTTGATTAAGAAGATAAGGTTGAAAAACTTTTTTGAGTGTCATGATTATGATGACATGACTAAGATCCAATTAGCAGGCCTTCATTTACAAATTATGCTTCCTTTTGGTTGAAGAATTTATTGGCAAGCTGTAGGAGGAACAATGAAGGAGAAGTTAAAATTGGTGAGAGATGAAAAGCTATTTGAGGAAAGGGTTTATGTCTGAGTACTTTCCCAGAGACCTATAGGAAATTGCAGACCCTTCAAAGGAAGGGATAAGATAGACAAATATGCCTAGAATTCCATGTATTAATGATAAAGAGTGAAGTTCAAGACCCAAACTACCAAACATTAGGTTGTTTGTATTAAGATTAAAATATGAAATTGGGCATATAGTGGAGTTATAAAGGATAAAAGACACTTGAAGATGTCATTAAATTAAACACAAAGGTAAAACACTAACAAAGGAATAGCCTCTACAAAACATCATTCCTTAAACTAACAACTCCATCTAAGCCTATTGCTATAGAGAGTAGAAGACCAAAAAGAGGAGTAGTGATTTAAGATACGGGCAGAAATGACTAAGGAAACACTCGTCGAGTTGTACCAAAGGGTAACTCGAGAGGGAAAGGGGTTGTTGTTACAACTAAGGCCTATAGGAAGGGGGTTTAGGTAGTTTTTAAGCGTAAGTCTAGGCAAATAAAGTCTTTCAAATGCCTTGGTTTTAGTTGTATTGCATTTTAATGCTTGATTAAGCAAGTAGTTCTAAGCGTAAGTCTAGGAAAAATCAAGTGCTTCAAATGCCTTGGTTTTAGTTGTATTGCATTTTAATGCCTGAATAAGCAAGTTATGATTGCCATTAGAGAGATGCCTGAAATAGAAGTGCATAGTGAAGATGGAAAAGATGACACCGAATAATCAAAAGATAATAAGCAGTCATGAATTATTTTTAGGATGATGATAAAGTTTGCTACATATGGTGATGAAGGTAATCAAATGATGACCATGGTATTGAGGAGGACTTTAAGTGCCACTCTAATTGTGGAGATGAAACAATGAGAAAAAGTATTTCACATTCGGTGTGGCTAAGGGAAATTTATGCTCTATTACTACAGGGAGGGTAGCTATATGAATGTGGTGGCCGTTCTTTAGTTGATCGATTGAAAATTGCCCACTCTACCTCATCATCGTCTTACAAACTCCTTTGGTTAAATGAAGAGAACCCCTTACATGTTACTTAACAAGTGTTATTATCCATCACCATAGGTGACCACTATAAAGGGTAACATTCTTTGTGATGTTTTTCCCAATGTTGCCCTACATGCCCCCTTTTTGGGAAGATTGTGGAAAATTGATAGGCGAGTGTTCCATGATAGTTATAAAAAAAAATTACACCTTCCAAAATGATGGGAAGAAAGTGACTTTATACCTCTCACCCCATAACAAGTGCAAGACATTTAGACCTAAAAAGAACCATCATACGAAGCAAAAGGCTATGTTGTTGTAAAAACTAAGCTAATCTCTACTATTTTAATTTTTGGAGATCCTATACTGATATTACAAATCGAAAAAAATTTCTTGAGGTGAGTTAGTATTTACCTTTGCTAGATGGGATCAAATAGTTTCTAGAAGAATTTGCTAATGCATTTTTAAAGGGAAACTTTTAAAGGGGACTATTCCTATAAAGGGCATAAAAATAAATTGATCTTTAACCTGGGGCTGCTTTGCCTATCCCCCCCACATGTGGTGAGCCCAAGGGAAAGCAAAAGAACTAAAGAGACAAGTGTGAATTGATGGATGGGGTTTTGTGAGAGAGAGAGTATGACCCCCTAACAATTCTGATGTGCCTAAAAACGCTTTGAAAGACATTTAAAAGACTTAAGAAAAAAATACTAAGTCAAGGCAAAATCGGATAAAAAAAAAAAGGCAAAAAGAGTGCCCAATGAAGATATGATGGGAAATTCAATTGTCCAATGATATATTTTTAATCCACATGATAATGCTTCTAACAAAACTTAAATTTTATGTAATCCCGCAAAAAAAAACCCCAATTTAACAAAGAAAAACCGTTTAAAAAATAATCCCCTTTTTAAATGTGAAGAACACCTTCCCAAAGGGAAAACTTCAATGATGAACCGAATATAAGTAAAACTTCAAAAAGTAAAGGATTCGTGAACAATAAAATGTATATCTGACAAGAAATATCTCAAATTTAACCCTAGTATGACAACTAGGAAGAAAAAAAAATCACAACAAATGAAATTGATATAACTCAAAATTTTAAGAGTTGCACCGCCACAATTTAATCTTGGGATTGAAATTGATATGAGTTTGGAACCAAGGTATAAACCCTAATTCCACGTGAAAGGAGGGTATAATGATGTGCCAAAAGGGGGGGTCAAACAAAAATAACTAAAGGGATAAATTGTCAATGATCATCCACGCCAAAAAAAAAGGAAAAGCCTCAATATTCAAATAAAATTCCAAATTGTGATAAATTAAAATTATAAAATGACGATTGCTAAAAGGGAAAAACGAAATGGATTAAAAATTCAATTCAAAGGTGCTTTAAAATTTCGAAATTAGAACCCAAATTTTCAAAGAACAAAAAGTACATAAAAGAAACTAAATCCTCCCCAGATATGACTCATGTTTGGAATTAGGATCAACTTGTAATTTGTTGTTTAAAAACACAACCAAAAAAGCCTACTCGCCACAATTTACTAAGGAAATTGTTAAGAGAAATTTGCTTGAAAGAGGCACTCTCTTCCGGCAAAAGGGTGTTTTTTCTCAAATATAAAAAAAGCTCCTCAAAAACCAATTTGAAAGTATTTTATTTGACCCTTTAGGGTTAGAATGACAAAAAAATCACAACTTGCCACTATAGGGTGGCGGTCAAAAGGTAAAATAAAAACCAAATAAAAGTCCCATAAAGCTTACAAAATAAATGGTTAAACATAAATTACAAGAAAAGAAAAAAATCTTCAGCAGGCTGCTTCTGATGGAACCCGTGGGTTTAATCATCCCGGTTCGGGTCGGTCATAGAAAACCCAAAAAGCGATTTCTTAGTGAGTTTACCATGCTTGTAAAACCAAATAAGCATACTGTTGGAAAATTTTAACAATTTGAATAAGTTTTAAAAGAGGTTGTAATAATTTATTCCGAGGTTGATCTGCTTGAAATGGGCCCCATTCCCAAGTTTAAAATCCTTAATTTTTGTCAAATTTTTGGTCTTTTCGGATTTTGATTCCCTTTCATCCCCTTGGCCCTAAAAAAGTTTGACCTAAAATCTTGCAGTTCAAATCGCAGGACTCTGTTTCCCAAAAGTTTTCCATTGAAGGAGTATCTCTACAGAACCCCCAATATTGAAATACTATGTAGATGATTGTTTTTTTTTTCCTCCATCTCTGGATGATCTTCCTGTAAAAAAAACAAGGTCATTATCGACTGATGTTTCCTCTATCCAACATTTTTCCAACGAGTTTGTTTCCTTTGACTCATCCCTGTTATGCTGATCCCTAGAGTTTTTTCTACATTGGCCCAAACTGATCATTCCTTCAGAACCTTAAAGGGTTGGGCACGTGGTTTTGACATCTTTCATCTGGGGAAAACCCTTTCTTAAGTGAAGGATTTGTAGCTCGCACATTTTGGCCTTGGGGTCTAAATTCCATTTCGGGGAAAAGGGTTTTAAAGTCAAAAAATTTTTAACAACTCTATTTCTCTAAAGATGATAATCTCCCTTTGCTTAGGTGGCTCCTGAAGGTTTTTACCACTGGGGGGTGGTGGCATGTCATCCTATCAACCCTTTATTGCTAATGTGTAAAAAGTTTTCTAAGGTCCGAATTTGTTCATCTAAGGTTCCCACGCAACTTTAGAACCCCTGCCCTCCACCAATTGCTATTGCTACATCACTCATTCTCTATTCCGCTTTAATAGACATTTTTGTGGATAAATTATTTGTTGTACTATGTAAGTTAGTAATTGTAGCACACTTATTTCCAAAACACAATTCACCCCAAAAACCAACTACTCCGCCACTTCAATACACACACAACACACTTTCCAAAACAATTAGCAAAAATAATATGTTGCCCCCTTCACTTCCCGGTGCAACAAAAAAAACTAACTAAGATGCTTCTTTAAATGGGACAACAAAAAAGAAATGGAAAACAAACAATAAACTCCCACTTCCACTGTAATTTACCACTACCGGCAACAAATTAAAATTTTTGACATCCTTAATGCAACTTTGCCAAAAATGGTAAGAATAAATTTCAAATTCAAAGGGAAAATAATCAATAACTCTTTAATACTTAAAGTAAATGATGTTTTTTAAATTAAATTTTTTCCTTTCTTCCACCAAACTCAAATCGGAAATTTTTCACTTCCATTTCCCAATTTGCACAACAAAACCCAACAAACACTCCCAAAATACGGTGCACTTCTCCCTTTTACACATTTATCAACCTCAATTTTCATAAGGGCAGCAAATTAAATTTGAAAATCAAACCACTTCACTAATTTTTAAACCCCTTTCCCCATTTTGGTAAGATGAAATTTTTTAAATTCAAACAAACACAATTAATCCTTCACTCTTAATGCTTGTTTTGAAATCAAAAACTTCCCTTCTTTTCCACTAACAAATCTGGAAAAAACAATTTTCCTCCCCAATTCGAATTTAAAAAATGCAAAAACAAACACAATTCCCTTCCCACACAATTGCACTTCCCAAATTGCACTAACTTTCCTCTTCCCCTTTACGGCAGTCAAGAACAAGAAATTTCAATAAGATCCCCACTTTCTACAACAAGTTTTTTTTAAAATCCCAAGTAAGATAATCACGCCATTAGTACAAATAAAAAATTCAAATTTTTCCCACTTTCAAAAAAGATCAATCACTAAAGTCAATGTAAAAAACAAAAAAAAAAAAAATTCAATTGTTCCGAATTTCCCTCTCCTCAATTTTGGTTAACAAAGGTATGACAAAACTTAAAACTCAAACCTCAATCAAAAAAAACCCTTCTCATAACCTTCAAGTAAATCCGGCAAAATGAAATTAAAACAATCAATTTCCCAAAAATCAATTGACAATCCCTTTCCCCTTAAACTAAGCAATCTCACGGCAAGATGAAGATAACCAAATTAAATTTTCAAAATCCCAATTGCAACAAACCCTCCTCTTAAAACCCGTAGCTTGATACCAAAATATGTGTGCCTAAAGGGGGGTCAAACACAATAACTAAAAGGGGTGAATTGTCAAAAGATCATCCACGCCACAAAAAAAAGGAAAAGCCTCAATTTCCAAATGAAATTCCGAAATTGTGATGAATTACATATATAAATGACGATTGCTAGAAAGGGAAAACGAAATGGTATTCAAATTCAATTCAAAGGTTCTTTCAAATTTTTGAAAATTTGAACCCTAATTTTAAGAACAAAAAGTACATAAAAGTAACTAATCCTCACCAGATATACTCCTAGTTTGGAATTGGATCAAAATTTTAATTTGTTGATTAACACACAAAAAATCCCAAACCTATCGCCCAATTTCACTAAGGAAAAAGTAAAAGGGAATTGTTGAAGAGGCACTCTCTCTCACGGCAAAAGGGGTGTTTTTTTCAAATATCAAAAAACTCCTCAAAAACCAATTTGCAAGTATTTATACTTGCACCCTTTAGGGTTAGAATGACTAAAAAAAACACAACTTGCACTTAGGGTGGCGGTCCCAAAAGGGAAAAACAACCAAATAAAAAGTCCCCTAAAGCTTAAAAATAAATGGTTCAAAATAAATTACAGTAAAAAATAATCTTCAGCGGCTGCTTCATGATGGAATCTCGGTTCAAATCATCGGCCGTTTTAGGTCGGTCCTAGTAAACCCACAAGCTGGTCTTAGTGGTTTATCCTCGCCCTTTTGAACCAAAAAGCATTCCTGTTGGAATATACAATTCTGAATAAGTAAAAAGGTTGATAATAATTTATTCCGAGGTTTTATCTGCTTGAAATGGGGCCCTTTATTTCCAAGATTGAAATCCTTTATTTTTGTCCCAAAGTAGGGTTTTCGGATTTTGATTCCCCTCATATAATCTGCAAAATATCAGCCCCCAACCCTTCTTAAGCAAGTATTTTACTTGCTTCTGGGTTAAAAAGTGCTCAAAAAATTCAAGTTTGCCACTTTTTAAAGGGGGCTAACCCTAAATGAAAATTACAAAGAAATAAAAGTGTCCCAAAACCCAAAAAACAACCAAAATAGTTCAATAAACATTTACATGATAAAAAATAACTAAGTCTTATGATCCAATGCCTGAATAAAAAACAATCGCAACGGGTTTTGTTGTTTTCTGAAAAAGTTTGGTCCAATAAAGTTGTAGGTTTTTGGCACCCCTGGGAAAAGTATAATTGTCCCTGAAAGATTTTTCCCAAATTTTATTAGTTTAAAGTATAAAGTAAAATATGGCAATTTGGTTAATCATCCAAATTGAGTTTTGAAAAAGTTGACGGTGTTAGAAATTTTCCCTAACCCCTGGGCTTCTGAAAGATTTCCCCTAAAATGTGAGGATGGTTGCAAAATGCCCCTAGGATCTTTGTTGTCCTATCTCTGGTAACCAGGGTAGTGAAGGGATTCCTGATCTGTTTCTAAAAACCCTAGCCCAAATGGAGTATCGATAATAGAACTATGCGTGACTCGCCCATGTGAAATATGGGTATTTTCAAACCATCATGTTTCACCCGTAATCATACAACCAAGGCCGACCCAACAGCAAAGGAATGCATGCATGGGAAAACTATTCACAAAGTATCTCATATGATAGTTCTGCCGACAGCACAGGAAACCTTTCCCCCTAAGGGAAAACAGATGCTACCTTTATTATCCAGCCAATGCAAGTGAAAAAGGACTAGAATGGGGTTGTAGCGTTGAAATTTTTGTTACCGGAACAGTATAACTTTGCAATACCACTATCGAGATGAGTACACAAAGGTTACCTCTGTTCTGCAAGAGTTATGAAATTGTTCCCCCCTTAAAACATAGTTTCGGGAGATTGGTAAAACCCTGTGTAAACTTAAGGGGTGATATTTCCTCAGATGCTCCTCGGGCGCTTTGCATTCTGATATCATAATTTCCTATAGTGCTTTTGGAAATCTGTAGGCTCAATTTGATCATGGTCATCCTAAATATCCTCCCCAATGTTTTCCATAACAGTATACCCTCTTATTTGGAAACTGTGCCCATTCCTAAATCCCTGATTTAAAAATTTTATCTGGCGCGCTTTCCATAGAAGATCGGGAACAGTTGCCTCTTTTTCTGGGGCCTGACCTCTTTACCCTTCCCCAGGGGGTAAGTTTTTCTTATAAGGTTTGGGGGTGTAATGCCCATGCCTTGACCCCTCACCTACCCCTTTGTTCCCCTGATCGACTGTCGGCTGAGATGGGTCTATTAACGTTTTGGGCCTACTACTTGGGCCCTAAAGAATTTGGACCTCCTTGCCTCTCTACTTTTAAGGCAATGAATAGCCTCATCAAGTTGGTATAGCGCTGCAGCTCAAAATACCGCATTCTATTTTAGACCTGAGACAAATCGTGTTATTTTGTTCTGGGGTAACGACCAACCTAATAAAAGGGTCTCAAATTCATGCACAAAATTCATCCACTTTTTTTCCCCCCTGCCTAAGGTTTGCGTGCATAAACAGCCCCTTTTTGTAGTCCCAAGAATAAACCCTTTTCCCTTTAGAAACCTTCATACCCCCCAGGTCTAAACCTCAGCCTCCATCCGACCCCTTTGATGTATATTTTTCCACCAAAGTGCAGCTCCCCTACAAATTCAACAGCGCCAATCTGCCCCTGGTACTGTCGTCGATCTCATAATATTGAAGGCCCTTTTGATTTATCCCCCCAGTCAAAGTATTCATTGTAATCTTTACCATCTGGGGCTCTGTGTTTCACATACCCCAAAACCCTCGAGGGGGCCCTGAAATCCCTATTCTGTTTTATTTTTTACCCAAAATTGTCATCCCTTTCTTCCCTTTTTGGAATATGTCTTCCCCCACCCTTCTTTTTAAAATTTCCATCTCCCCTACTTGTTTCGAAAAGGGGTTTTGTGGGCTATCGAGGTGGTGCTGGTTGGTTTACCACTGGTGGTTGTGGCAAATCATCATTAAAATCTAGTTGCCAGTGTAGCAACTATGTAGTAAGTCCTGAGTTGTTCCCCCAAAGTTTCCTACCCGCCACATTACACCTGACCTCCCCAACCCGGTTTGGTTTTTCACCCAATCCCCCCTTCACCTGTATTAGAAAAAATTTTTAGATTCTTGTATTTGTTCCCCAAAAAAGATATGTTCAAGGGTTTTCACACTTCCCTATATATTCCTTAAATCACACAATAGCAATACAAAAGACAAAAAAAAAACCCATTAATGTTACAATTTTTTTAAATTTCAAATCACGTGTAATACTTTCTCCCCAACAAGCCAAAGAACGGCAGCAAATTTAATTTCCACAAGTTCACTCCACGGAACAACAAGCAACAAAACAATTAAGATGTTCATTCCACGGCCAAAAAACAAGGTGAATATTTTATTTTCAAGTAGTTTCAACTTCCCGGCAAAAAATGAAGACCAAAAAATTAATAAATAGCTTTCCCAAAAAGAATTTTGAAACCCACTATAGGCGCAACTTTTAATTTGAAATTCAAATAAATTTACTTATTGCAAGCCTTCCCCAATTGGGAACAATGAATTTAAAATTTAAATAGAAACATTAATCCCCTAACTTATTGCATATGTTTTTAAATTCAAATATTCCTTTCTAATCAAATTAATTAACTGCAAAAATTTCACTCCACCAATTTAGATTACACAATGGAATTCAAACAACAAAAACACAAAATCCTCCGCCCAAAACTATTTACGCAAGAATTAGAAGTTTTACAAGTTCAAAAAATTGCTAAAGTAACTTTACTTTGTCTTCTACTTTCCACTTAAATTATTGACACAAAGTGTATAATACCTTCCCCAAAAAAAAAATCCCAAAATAAGCAAATCAAAAACCCAAACCAAGGAATTTCGCAAACCAAAAAAACAAAAACACAATTCGGTATTCACTTGATCAACCCCAATTGATGTCACTTCCCGAAATTGAATACAACCAATTCCCCTTTTTCAAAAAGAGCTTTTTCAAAAAGATGATTGCCCAAAAAACATTGAAAGCACATTCAAAAGTTAAGAAAAAACTATCTCAAATCAAAGGGAAAATGGATCAAAAAATAAGGGCAAAAAGTGTGAACCAAGTGAAGTAGAGAAAATTCCCAAATTGTCCAAAGATTAAATTTGAATACCCATGATCATGCCTTCTAACAAGACTCTAATTTCATTAATCCCCGCAAAAAAAAACCTCAATTTTAAAAAAAAAAAACCGTAACAAAATAATCCCTTTTAATAGTGAAGAACACCTTCCCAAAGGGAAATCTCAAAGATGACGAATATAAATTTATAAATACTTCAAAAAAGTACAAGGATTCGTGAACAAAAAGGTATATTGACCAAGAAATATTCAATTCAACCCTAGAATGAAAACTAGGAAGAAAAAAAATCCAACAAAATGAAAATTGATATAACTCACAATTTCAAGATTTGCACTCGCCCCAATTTCAATTTGGGGGTTGAAAATTTTTGAGTTTGGCCAAGGTTTTAACCCCAATTTTCACGTGAAAGGAGGTGTTAATCTGCAAAATGTCACCCCCACCCCCTCTTAAACAAGTATTTTATTGTACTCCAGGGTTTAAAAAATGCTCAAAAATTACAAGTTTTCCCCCTTTTAGGTGGCAACCCCAAAGAAAATTTTAAAGAAATAAAAGTGTCCCCAAAAACCAAAATAAAAAATAGTTCAATAAACATTTACAAAATACAAAAAACATAAGTTTCATGTCCAATGCCCCAGAATAAAGAACAATCCAGGGGTCTTTGATTGTTATCCTGAAAAATGTTATTGTCCAACAAAGTTGTAGGACATTTTGGGATCCCTGGAGAAGTATAATTTACTGTAAGTTTTTCCCAAAATTTTTTTAGATATAAAGACAAAAAAGAAAAATAGGGAAATTTTGGGTTTAAATCATCCAAATTGGGTTTCTGAAGAGGTTGCGGGTGTGAAATTTTCCCATAAATTTCCCCACACTACTTACCCAAAGAAAGATGGCTTTAACAAAGTGCATTAAAATTTGGGCCTAAAAAAGTCCCCATCAAGTATCGGTAGCCTATCTTGAGACTTGATGATATGCTTAACTGATAGAGCCATTTTATATTTAAATTTTATGTAAAAAATTTGTTAATTCATTTTTGATTTTATAGAAATCAAAAGGGAAAATGGTATTTAAATTCTTTTTTGGGTGAAAAATCAGGTTAAATAGGTCAAGGATGAAAATTAAAGAAATTTAGAGAAGTATCTACAACTTGGGATCAAGAAAAAGGTTTTACAAGCTGGAGGGAAGTACATGGGCGTGTAATTGAAGTACACGGCCGTGTACTTGGTTTTGAATCAACAGGAAGATCAGGGTTGAAAAAAACCGGGGTATCAAAAGCACGGTTTGGGCCCGGGGCCATGGCGAAAACGTGTTACACAGGGCGAAAAGGGGAAATGTGGACTTTCAAAGAGAGGACACGGTTGGGCACGGCCGTGGTGGCAGCCAGGGGAGAAATGCTTGGAGGTGGTGGAAGTAGACGTGCAAGGGAAGAACTTGTGATCATGCATGAGGAAGGCCGGTTGAAAATCAGCCGGGGTGGAGCCGTCTATACATTGGACACGGAAGATGTACGTGAATTATGCACAGAGGAAGGCCGGCTTGACCCCCGGCCTTTGTTGGGGGCGTGCAGGCGGACGGAAAAAATTCATTCTCGAAATCTCTTGGGAAAAAGGAAAGTTTTTCGTATTTGCTAGCAAAAGATCCCTGTCATCCCTCTAAAATAAAAATAGAAACCCCAACCTAGAGGGTGGGAAAACTTTGAATCTTTGGTCTTGAAGAAACCTTTGGTCATTTGGGGCAGAGCAGGGAAGGGGTTATCATGTCTCTACTTTTTTTTTCGTTTGTTTATGAAATGAGTAGCTAAGCTACTTTTCTGCCAAAGGGTATAGATGTTTAATTCTCCACGAAATTTTGAGGTCAATTGACTGTATTTATTCTTTCTTTGTTTTTGGATATTATATTCTTCTGATCGTTTTCTTAATCTTTGTTTTTGGATGAATGAGCTCTTCTACTCAATTAGCAAGTTAATAATTGTCAACTGCAGTTTAAATCCCTAATTGTTTATTGTTCTAGTCTCAGTGAAATAATAACTGTTTGATTATAAAAAAGATGATTGAATTCTGTTTTGGAGGGTGTGATCATGTTTAAATGGTTTCTTATAATTCTGGCATGAATTGGTGGTCTCTCAGTTTTTAATGCTTTTGGGATATTAAATCCCAAGCGCTTGTCTGGGGTTATTTT
>JBBMOL010001854.1:0-31536 GCA_037954665.1 Laguncularia racemosa
ATAAATTAAGTCAATTTTTTGGGGAAAATTTGGGGCGTAAAAAATATAAGATTTGATGCTTGATTGATTTATATTTCGGGTTTCAGGTGTGGAAAAGGAGTTTTTAAAATAAAAAATATTTAATTCAAGACAAATTTTGGAGAAAAAGCAAGAAAAAAAAAGGGAAAAGTTTTTAAAATTAAAGGAATCACAGGGTTTTTTATAAACCCGGGTTTTAAAGGAATCGGGAAGATTACACGGTTGGGGAACACCCCCTTGTATAGCCCGTGTTCAGCGTGGAAGAAGTTTAAAAGGACTTGACCGGGTTAAAAAAACGTTGGAAAACACACCGTGTAAGACAAACCGTGCATTGGGGGAGGAAACATGGGGGGAAAACACAACCGTGAAAATCAACCGTATCCCAAAAGAAACAGAAAATATACCCGGCAATTGAAAAAAAACGGCCCTGTTAAAAAACCGCCCAACCCCACCCCCCCCAGAGACCTTTAAAACCCCCCCCCCGGTTTCCCCTAACCCCCCGCCCGTTTAAAAATTACCGTGTTATCAAACCCCGGGGTGGGAAAAACTTTAAATCCCCCAAAAAATTTGAAGGTAATTCCTTCTAAAAACCCAAAAACCCCTACCCCCAAAAAGTTAAATTAAAATTCCCTTTAAGAGAAAAAGAAAAGGGAAAAGGCCAAAAATACAAAATTTGAATTTTGGGGAACCCCAACAAAACCCCCAAAAGGAAAAAAATTTTTCCCAATTTAATTCAAAAAAGTTTTCACAAAAATAATTTAAATTATTTTCTTTTTTAAATTCTTTAGAACCATGTGAAGCAAATTTAAAATAAAAAAAAAACCCCAAAAATCTTTTCGTTTTTCTGTTTAAACTTTTAAACAAGGAGTTTTTTTTGAAAAATTAATGACGTTTTTGACAAATTCTTATTTCCTCCATGTTATTTTATTATTTTTTTTATTTGATGTTTGGCCAGAAATTAGTTTTACATTGTTTTTTTGGGAAAGAAAGTTTTTTTGGGAAAACCCCTCTTGTTTGAATAATCAAAAAAATTCAATGAAAAAGGCTTGTATGCAATCTAGGGATAGAAAGCGTAAGTCTTCCTTTTTTAAAATTAAATTGTAATAAAATTTTTAATCAAAATAGGGGGTTTTGGGGTTTAAAATCATGAAAATTCAATTGTTGTTAATAAAAGGGGGATTTTTGGTTAATACGGTTAGGATTAGGAGTTAGGGGATTTTGGAAAAAAAACTTTAATTTAGGGGTTGATGCCCCGCGGACAAGATAATAAATTTTTCATTAATGATTTTTTAAAAGGATTAAAGGGTCGCATAGAAATTTAAGTTTGAGTAGTAAGATTAGGGATGCGTTGGAAAATTAATTTGAAAATTTTAAAAACTCTTGTTTGATACCCAAATGTTTTTCATTTCTTTTAAATATTTTATTTTTAATTTAGGAAATTTTGGGGTTTTAAATCAATTCACCCCCAAATTGTGCGGTTAGATAGTCTTTTGGGTTGAGGTTAATTAGACTTGTTGATCCTTGAAGATAATACCTAACTCAACTCATACTATTGAAAAATCGATGGGTCACTTCCCTAATTGTTTCGAAAAGGAAGAGTCGGGTACAAAGGTTTTTAAATTTTTGTGTGTTTGGGGCGATCTTTCAAAAAGGGGTTTTTTTGGCGCCTTTGCCGGGGGGGGGGTGATATTAAAAAACACAAACGCCCCAAATTTCTGCCCAAATTTTTTCTCTTATCTTGGTTTTTTATCCTTGGTTTTACTTTCTTAAAAAAGGGAACAAAATTAAATTGGTTTTCTTTGTATTTTAAATGAAAAGGGAAAATTTCTTCTTCAAAAACCCCTTTTTTTAAATTTCCCGACCCCGAGTTTTATCGGACGTCAAAAGGGGAAAATTTAAAAAAAAGGGTGCGGGAACCGTTGCTGTGATGAAGGGGAAACTGTTTCTGGTGAAAAGTGAAATTTCAAAAAGATAAAACAGTAAATTTCAGTGAACACAGCGAATCCATACTAAAGCAATGGGGGACGAACGTAGGCCCAGGGTTTTTCATTACGCTGGGGCCTATTTTGGGAAAAAAGAAAACGGATCGGAAATATTGATGCCGCAAAAAGGGGGCCAACAATTTTGAAGTAAAAGGCCCTTTCTTACAAGGGAAAAATTGATCCACAATCAATGCCAATTTGATGGATTACCGACGAGGACCCCCATCCCCAAAATTCAGTTTTTTTCCTTTAAAAATCGTTTTAAACCGTTAAAACAAAAACCCGGGGGGGGGACCGATAGGCACTAAAGTTTGCGTCCTTTTTCCCTTTTCCATTTTGGGAAAGGAAAAGCGAGGCAGGGGTTTTCAGTTTTTTTTGGCCCGGGGAAATTTCCATCACGACTTAGCCCCACGGGCGGAAACTTTTTTGGACTATTTAAACTTTCCCCCTTTCAAAAACCCTCCCAAAGGTTTTGAGGAATGATATCACATCTTTTCCTTCAATTGGAAAAAAAAGCCACTCCATGAAGTTTGGTTGCAAATTTAAAGGGAAACTTGCTTGGGCGGTGCCCCCCAACCACCAAATCCCAAAACCCTGGTTGCAACCCCCAACTTTCATAATGGGCTTGACTATCCGACGCGAAAAACCCCTCGATGTTTGGCACTGGGGGCACATTTTGGAATGTCAAACCCCCTGAAGAACTTTAGAATTGTTTGAAACATAGCCAAGAACAACCAAAAAAATTAAAAAAAACCCAGAAAAGACCGGAGTGGCAGGGTTTTCAAATTTGGATATGATACCCCCAAATTGGGCAAAGGCCCGTTTCTCTAGCTAAAAGGTCGATGGGAGGGCCCATTCGCCCCACCCCTTTTATTTTTCCAATCGATTCATCAACCGTTTTCCCTGGCAAAGAAAACTACAGGGGAAAGTTTTAAATTTGGAGGGTAACCCCTAAAAAGGCCTCAAACAACCCTTAAAACCAACACCAAAAATTTTCCGGGGTTTTCCCAAAATCCCCCCCAATTTTTTTTCCAAAAAAAAATCCAAAAACCCCCCTCGGGGAAATTTGAAACCTGCACCGGGATCCCAAAGGCCCCCCAAACCCCCCTTTTCCCCAAAAAAAGAAGTCCAATCTAGAAAACATGATCTCCAATTTTCTCCAAACACTGGGGCAACCCCAAAACAATCCACAAGGCAGCTCTAAGGAATAAAATGGGGCTTTCCATTCAAATTTGGGAAACCCCCGGGGGGTTCAATAGAAAAAAAATTTTTCTTTCAAAAAAAGACCCCAAGGACCCCTTGGGCCGGGAAACACCGAACCCAAAGCTTGGGGAAAAAATTTAAAGGCAGTGACTCTAAGGGGGGAAAGGGAAATTGAAAATCTGACACTTTTGGGAGGGGCAAGGGTTTTGGCGCTTGAAAAAAAAAAAAAAAAAAAGGGGTTGAGAAAAAGAAAAGGGGGGGTGTTGAAAAGGAAAAAAGGGGCTGAGGAGATAAAAGAGAAAGAGTTTGTTCGGGGAAAAAAGGGTTTAAACATCCACTTTCAGCCATAAAAAGCCCCCAAATTTCCGAAAATCCGGGACCTAAAAAAGGGAATAAGATCAAGAGCACTTGGGTAATTTTCTAAACTTTTTTTAAAACAATTAAATATCAAAAAACCCCCCATTTGTGGAAGCTCTTGCGCAGAACCCATTACGCGAAATTCCAAAAGGGTTTTGCTTTTCCAAAATAAAAACTTTGGGAAGTTTAACCTCTAACGGGGCAAGGGTTTTTTTTGGGGGGCTGATTTTTGGGTGTTTTTTTGCAAAAAAAAGGTTCCCAAAGGGAAGCTAAAGGAAATCCGGGTTTTTTCCACTTTTCCAAACCCCCTAAAAGGTGAACTACCGGGGAGAGGGGTTTTGGGGCGGATCCCCGGGGCGAGCAATAAAACCCGAGGGCAAACTCATTGTTCAAGCAACTGAATTTGGGAAAAGCCAAAGCAAACGGGGGGATGACCCCTGCAACGGCAGATGGGCACGATAAAGGTTCCCTAGAGGAATCATTGAGGACGTCCGGGTTTAAAAGGTTTAGAAAATTTTAAACCCCTGTTGTTTTTTGTAATCCCTTGAAAAGGGAAATCAGATGTGGGGTCCCGGATCTTAACGCCCCTTTTTGGGCCACTGCAAGAGCTGTGATTGATTTTGGCGGATGGAAGATTAGTTTTAAAGAATGGGGGGGGAAATGAACTAGTAGTAAATTTCCCAACCGCACGAAACAAACTTTGAACACTGACAAAACATGTTATGCAAATGATTTTTTTAAAAAGGTGGGAAAATTGGGTTATGCAAGACTGATTGTAGAGATCCCCCCTTTAAAAATTGATTTTTGATAGCGGATGATGATAAATTTGGTAAAAATGTGGAGATTCAAAATGTAAAAAGCTCATCGAGATTTTGTGAAAAGTATTTTGGTAGAAAGGGGTTTGAAAGATTTGGGGTCATGAGGAAGGAAGTTTGAAACCGTCGGTTGAGGAACCCCCAGAACATGAGTTAAAGGGAAAACCCCCTTTGAGTACCTTTAATATCCCCTTTTTTGGAGGTCGATTCAAAAACCTCCCTGTCATTTTTCAGCTGGTTTTAAAAAGGGGGGAAAAGGGGATAGCACTAAGGGCCTTGAAAAAGCAAAAGGGGTGTTCTTACCGGAAAGAATCTGATAAAAAGGGGTTTTTTTTTTCCTTTCGTTTTGCACCCATAAAATCCTGTTGGAGGAGGTTTTCCCAAAACCCGTGGTGCAACCCCCCAAAGAAGGTTAAACCCAAAACAAGAAAGAGAGCCAAGAGGATTTTAGATTTCCACCCCCGGTGAATAATCACAAGGAGCTTCTTTCGTCAGCAAACACGTTAAAACAAAAGCGCTTGAGGGGGGGGGCAACCCTTGCAATTAGGAAATTTTTTAATTTTTGTTTTAAATTATCACCATATTTGTTTTTTTTTTTTCCCCAAAGTTGTGAAAGAGGAGTTTTTATAAAAAAAGTTTTTTTGAGGAGATGGACTTCAAGAAAAATCAAGAGAAGAAAATTTTAACCTTCGGGAACACCCCGGATTAAATACGGGGGGGCGTTTTAATCGTGCCCGTGTAGGAAAAGGGTTGCCCAAATACAGGGGGTTTCAAAACACACCCCCCGGGGTTTTCCAAAAACCGTGTATAAAAGGGAAAATTTTAAACCCAAGGTAGACAGGGGCCCAAAGGGGGAAAGGGCCCTTTTAAAACAAATTTTTTAAATGGGGAGCGAGCCACAGGGGAATACAGGGGTTCATATACAGGGGCTGTTTTTCCCCGACCGTATAGAGAGGTAATTTTCTAACTAGAAGTCAGGGGGGTAAAAATTTTTTGTATAACACGGTCGTGGGGTTATACCCGGGGCTTTCGTAGTTTGGGGGCCTATACCAAGGGGCGAATTAAACGCCCCTTTAATGGGGCCCCAATGCAGTTGGGGTTTTTAAACCCCTTTTTTTGAAACCGCCCCCCCTCTTTTTTTCACAACACCTCACTACATATTTTTTTCTCTCTAAATATCTTTCCCCCCTTCCCCATTCCCTTGGGGGGTTTTCGCTCTCCCTTTGGGCTTTGACAAGGTAAGACCCTTTCTCATTTTTTTTTTTTCCTTTTCCCCTCTTGTTTCCCTCTCTATTTTCTCACCCCAATGTCAATTTCCATGTGAATTTTGGCCATTTTATAACATTGGAGGAAAATTTAAAACCAAAAAGGGTTTTTGTTTATCGGGAGTAGGGGATATGTTTTTCATGCGTTTTGGGTAAATTTTTTTCCCCCCATTCTCCATTTTTTCGATTCGCTTTTTGGATTTGAAAATCTGGGGTTTTTCGAACCCCCCAGCGTGATCCTTTTTGATTGGGAACCTTTTTTTGGATTTTCCTGCAAAAAGGGGTTTTTTCTTTAAAGGGACCATTAATGCAATTTATTGATGATTCCTCGTAATTTCTTGCAATACACGGTCGGTTTTTGAGTTATTTTTTTAAAAATTTTTGGGGGATTTTTCTGTTTTAAACACGGGTACAAAAAACGTCCCTTTCCCAAAAACCGGAAAGATACTGTGAACCTTTAAATTTTTAAAGATTTTTCATGCTTTTCCCTGATGCTTTTTTTTTTTTTTTTTTTTTTTTTTTTTTTTTTTAAAGGTGGGGTCCTTTGTTTGCGATGTGGGTTAAATTTTAAGTAAATTAAACCCACGGGCTTTTTGTTTTAAAACCCCCTTTTTTTTTCTTTTGGGATGATCAGGTTCTACAAAAATTTTCCCTTTTACAAAATGCCCCGCGTCAAGACTTTGCTCAAAGAAGAAAAGAAAAACCCATCCGAAACGGGGATTCAAGCCAATCCCGAAGCTCTTTGATACCCCGTTTAAAAATTCCCAGAGAAGGTAAAAAACCTTTAAACCCTTAAATAATTTAAAAAAGGTCATCAAACCGAATGTGGTGGGTTGGGCTGGGACTTTTGAGAAGATTTGGGTTGGTCCAACAAATTTTAGAGGCCCTTTTTGCTGACCAAAACCTGGGTTTTAAACCCGTTCATTATCAAGAAAACTTTATATGAGGGGTTTAATTCTTACTTTCTTAGCCACCTTTTTAAAATTCAGGTTTCCAAAAAAAAACAACTAAGAAACGAAGTTGATTTTTTGGCCCAGGGGAGTAACCATAAATGTCCATGACTGAGTTAAAAAAGGCTAAAGGGGGTCTATGATGGGGGTTTTTTCTTTAAACCCCTGAGTTTCGGCCCTTTCCGGTTTCATGGGGCCCAAAGAAAACAAACTCCTTTGGCTCATATGGTATTGGGCCTATATGCCTCTCACACCAAGGCCTCCAAATGAGAAATAGAGAAAAATATCCTCAATTTCATTTGGGTCGCCCCTAACCAGGGTAGGGTCTTCAAAGGGCGTTGTTAAAAAGCCAAGACTTATTTTAGTTGTGGGCCTGCCTAAATGGAACCTGCGTCAATGTGGGTTTTTTTGCCGCTTTTTGTCTTCAGGGGGCCAGCAAAAAGAAAGGACCGAAAGGGGTTTTTCCAAAGGGGCCTAAATTTTTAGAAATTTTTTTAAAAACTGGGGCATTCCCCCATCGAGCACCTATTTTTTCAATTTGGGGATCCGAAGCTTAAAAACTAGGATATTAAGCGAATTGGGAAATTTTCCCCCCAATTTTAGCTGGCGCTGAAGAGGAGAAAGGGGGAAAAAGGAAAACCCCAACTGCAGGCGAACCATCCCGTAATGTGCAATGCTAAATGGTTTTTTCACTATCGCTGATTTGGGGAAATAAAAAAAAGGCCCGAAGATGATGAACCCAAAAAAACACAAATGAAAAAAAAGGGAAAGGGACTTTAAGAAGTTTTTTTAATTTTGAAATTTCTTTCCAAACCCAAACTTGGTGAAAGTTAGCATTCAGTTCTCTTCCCGTGCCCGCTCCCCGCGAAGAAAAACTGAACCCTCCCCGAACCCATCAGCCGACAGCGGGATACTGAAAGGGGGGATTTTTCTTTTTTGCGCCACTTGCTCCATCAGAGGAAAGCCCTCACAGACCAGGGAAGGAGCGAAAGGTTTTTTGAGGAAAACTCCACGATGGCGATAAGAGGGCCAAAAAATGATGATTTTAAATTTTTTCCCAACTATTTCTAACTTATTTTGTAAACCCCGAATTGGGTTTTTATTTTAAATAATTTTCTGTGACTTTTATTAACTGTGATAAAAATTTGATGATAATTTACTTGGGGCTTAAATTTTTTTGGTGATACTCATTTCTTTTTTGTTTTTTCTTTTAGTTTGTTTTTTTTTTTAGGATTTTCTTTATACCCATTTTTGGCCTTTCGATGGTGCGGGTTGAATGTTTAAAAACTGATGATCTCCGAAGGATATTCGAGGATTTTGCACTTGCATAAGTTTTTCCCCCGTGAATGACTTTCCACTTATAAAATTTCAAGGGGGTTTTCCTTTTTTTTTTCTCCTTTTATTTTTTCCCTTTTTTCAAATTTTTTTCTTTCTTACCCTTTTTGGGCAGACATTGGGGACAAAGTCTATTTTAAGTGTGGGGAAAGGGGGTAAAAAATAGAAAGATATCACAAGAGCAATGAACTTAGGACTTTTAAATAATTTCCCAATTTCCCTTGTTTAAATAACATTTGGGAACTTAATGATGATGAGAAATAGTTTTCTCAGGAAAAAAATTTAAAATTTTTACTTGTTAGGCACTATTTCAAAGGGAAAAATTTTTTGAATTTTGGGATTATTCCCTTATTTTGTATTCTCTTTTTCCTTTTTAATTATAGTATGGTAAACCATGTGAGGGAAAACTTACTTGTTATTTAGGCTTTCATTTCAATTTAGATTTGTTTTGCAACTTGAATGAAGGAAAAAAGTGATTTCTTATACTTTGGGACTTTTCCCCCACAAAAATAAAGGGAAAAAACACAAATTGGGAGTAATTTGATGAAAAAAAAATTAGAACAATAACAAATAGTTTTAGAAAAAAGGGTCTCCTTGACTCGAGAAAATTTAATCCAGGGGGGCCCTTTTTTGGGGGAAAACATCTATTGACTTGAGGGGATGAACTCGGGATCAAATTTGGCTGAAAGGGTCGCTATAAGGGTTTTTTTAGTAAAATCTAGAAAACCCAACTAAAAAGAGGCTTTAAATTAAATAAATTTTTAAATTTAAGTGGGAGAGGTTCGAAGGGGGGGATCTTTTAAAAAACCCAGTTTGCCTAAGATCGTCTGGTCTGGGGGCCCTTAAAGGGTAAAAGGGAAAACCCCTCTTATTCACTAAAAAAAAAGGGGAAATTTATTAGTTTTAAATTTAACCCCCAACCCAAATAAATCCCAGGGGCGCCCTCTATGCTTGAGGGGGTAACGTCCCGTTTAACCCCTTTTTTGAAAGAGCCCGGGATTATCGATTTAAAAGTTCGTTACATTTGGGTTTTAAATTTACTAAGAAAATGTACTAAAAGGGTTTAAAATCCCAATCCAAAAAGGGAAAAAGATCCCGGAAATAAGTGGGGTGAAAAAGCTTTTTTTGTTCTATGATTGTAAGTCTGATCTTTTAAATTTGAGATTTTTTGGGTTTAAATTTATAAAGGTAAAAGTTTCCAAAAATTTTCCTTGGATTAATACTGGAAAAACTACTATTTGGGATTTTGAATACAATTTTTTAATAAGATTGAGGAAAAGAAAGGCGAAATTTTTGGGAAAAAGGTGGCTAACCAGGGATAAAAATGGGTTAATGAATTGGGAATTTTTTCCTGAGTTTTAAGAATTCGAGAAATTTAGACTTCCCCAAAGTGTAATTTGCTTGAGACAAACAAAAAACTTAAGTGGGGAAAAAAATTTTATAAATCTAAATTTTAAAAAATCTTTTAAAATTAAAGGGTGATTAAGGGGGCAAAATTTTTTTTGAAAAAAATAATTTGGGCAAAAAATAAGAATTTTGATGCTTGAATTTTTTTTAATTTCCCGTTCAGGTTTGGAAAAGGATGATTTTTAAAAAAAAAAATTTAAAAACAAGACAATTTGGGGAAAAAAAGCCAAAGTAAAAAAAGGGGAATTTCCAAATTGGAAGTTTTTAAAGGGGAAAAATCACCAAATTTTTTTTTAAAAAAAAATTTTCCCCCGTTGTGAAGGAAATTTTGGAGATTACCCCCCCGGAATTTTTTTCCCGGAAAACAAAGCCCCCTGATAAAAAAGGACCGTGTTATTCCGCGTAAAAAAAAAGTTTAAACCCCCACAACCATAAAAACGGTTGGGAAAAACACACCCGAGTAAGACAACCGTGCCCTTTTAGGAGGACACACGGGGTTTGGGAAAACACAACCTTGGGAAAAACAACCGTGTACGAAAAAAAGAAAAAGAAATACACCGGGTTTTTTTGGCAAACGGCCGGAAATGGGGTATACACGCCCAGATTCACTGACTCAGAGACGTACAGGGTTTATCTACACGCCCGGAATACCGTGAAATCATCGAGGGAAAAATTTTTAAAAATCTTCGCCATTTTTGAAGGATTTTTCTATACGCCGGGGGAAACCACCCTAGTATAAATGTCGTCTTTGAAGAAGAGAAAAAAGGGGAGAGAAGGAGAAAACGACTTGGAAAATTTGGAGAACAACAAAACCCAAAAGGAAATTTCGAGCTTTTTTTCTAAATGTTTCCACAGGGATTTGATTATTTTTTTTTGTTTTTCTTTGATAACCTTGTACTAAAAATATCGTACCCAATCTTACGAAAGTCTGATTCTAGTTGAAATTGAGTTTAAAATTTGCAAAAAAGACGATTGAGCATATCTATTTCATCCATGTTATTTATTATTATTTGTTGATTTATGTTTGCCAGCTTTAAATTTTAACATTATTCGAAAAATAAATTGGAAAATCTTTTTTTGAATAATCAAACACGGATAAAGGTTTGTAGCAATCAGGGATAGAAAGGGGAAGTTTTCCGTTTTAAAAATTGAATGTAATATTTAATCAAAATGGGGGTTTTTGGTATAACTCAATTCTTTTGTTTTTAATAAAAAGGGGGATCTTGTAAAGGGTTGGGTTTAGAGTTAGTGATTTTGGAAAAAAAAACTTATGTTAATGCCCCCGGGGACAAGATAATCATATTCAAATTTTATTTTTTCTAAAAATTGAAGCGCATAAAATTTTAGATGAGTAGTAAGATAGGGAAGCTGGAACATTGAATTTGATAATTAACTCTTTGGTTTGATACCCATTGATTTCATTTCTATTGATTTTTTTAGTTTAATTTGGGAAATTTTTGGGTTAAACAATTCACCCGAAATTTGGGGGTTAGATAGTGGGTTTTGAGGTTAGTATTAGTACTTGCTGATCCCTTGAGGAGACGATACCTGAACTCAACTCTAACATTGAAAACGATAGGTGCACTTGCCTAATTGATCACAAGGAAATCAGACAAAGGTTTTTAATTTTGTGTGATTGCGATACTTCAAAGCCTCCTAAACCAATAAACAAGTATTATATTGCTACCCCTAAATTAGAAAATGGAAAAAAATTTACAAGTATGCCATTTTTTAAGGTGCCGGTCCTAAAGGAAATTTACAATAAAAATGATTACCCAAAAAAAAATCCAACATAAAAATAGTCCATAGAACAATTACAAATACAAAATATCATAAATTTTCATGAGTCAGCTCGAAACGGAAACAATCGCAGTGGGTTTTTGATTATAAATCTAAAGATGTCCATCCCCATCCACTAGTGTAAGACAATGCATCCCTAAAAATATTATTGCCCTTAAGATTTTTTTCAAAAATTTATTAAAAAAAAAAAGATTAAAGAAAAATAAAGGATTTGGACCTTACCAGTTCTGAAGGTATAGGTGGTCCCGGGAAAATTTCTCATCACCTTTGAGTCATCCCTTTATAAGCTTTATAGATGCCTTTTAGGCTAAAAAATTTAAAGGGGCACAAACTTGACCAAAGTCACACATTTTTTTGTCACTAACTTTGAACATACTTTTAAAATCCTTTTGACCAAAATTTGAGCAACATACTGAGTTTTACAAAAAAAATTTTCATGCTCAAACGAACAAAATTGAGGTCTTGTCAATAAATGATAGTGAAGAGTAAAAAAGCCTCACTAAAAAGGGAGGTCTAAAGGTTTTTTAGGGTACACGTCATGCTAAGTAGGTTTACTCAAAGGTAAAAAAGACCCCCTTTCTTTAAAATCTTTAAAATTTTACAAATTTCAATGGACCAATGGTTCTCAAGAGGTTTCGATGGTTAAAGACTTCCTTATACACCATCGCCTTTTTTAAGCCAATTTCTAGGGAAAAATTTTTAAATCTTTACCTATCGTGTCTATCAGCTTTCTTCCAAACTAGTAGAGCAGATGGAAAAGAGCCCCACAGAAATTTTATGACCATATTCTAAAGGCGGAACAAGTATTTAAAAGTGGAGAAATTCACCTTTTTTTGGGTTATCTCAGCCGAAACAAAAACCATTTTTTTTTAAGCCTACCCACACACCAACCCAAACCAACCCTTAAGCCCAAAACTTTAGAATTTTCATCATCAGGTCAAGGCCCCTTATACACTTATAACTTATTTAGGTGCCATTATAAACCCATGCATCCATTAAAGACAAGCATTAGCTAATGTTATATTAATTCAACCCGGGATAAAAAACCCACAAGTGATCACGAGAACCCTACTTGGCACTTCATCTGGGGGGCTCGTCAAAAAAGAGGGAAGGGGCCGACTTGTTTTGTGTCCATAGGGTTTAGAAACGAGTATACCTTTGAATTTCAAATTTCGCGCTACAATAAGAAGTAAAAATGAAGCTCTCTTTGTTGGTTAAGTTAATTAAGGAAGTAGGAGCAAAAAAAGATTAAATTTTTTTAAATCCCCCCAATTGATAATCTAAAGGTCAAAGGAAACGCAACAAAAGAGGGGCATACCAAATATTTAGAGTGGAAAGTCTTTGGCCCAAATTTTTCATTGCAGGGGGATCGCTAGCTCATGTGCCAAAACACCAAAGTGAACAACCTGTCAAAAATTGGCTTCGACATGCCCTTTAACCTAGAAAACCCAACTTTTTATCAAATATCTTTTTAAGAAGGCATAAAAAAACTTCATTTGGGAATTTTTTTTCATGGGAACCCAAGCTTCACATATCCATGTTGGATGGACCCGATTTTCAATACTTGGTAAAAGGGGTTGTCCCCAACAGCAACAAGAAGGAGAAGGTTTTAAGAAAATTTATTTAAGTCAAATTTTAAAGGGACACAACAGGGTTTGGGGCGATCCAACCGGGCAAACCTAACACTAACGATTGGGATACATTCCCCAAAAAGGATACGACCTACACAAATTCTAACCAATTACACTTTAGCCCTAAAAATTGATTTAACCTTCACAAATTGATTTTTAGCCCCTATAGAAAAAAAGTGTAAGAAATAAACGAGAAAAAAAAAATTTTAAATAAAACTTAAACACTTTGATATAGAAAGTGTCACAAATATATTTATTTTTGATTTCAAAAAAAAAATTCCAACAAAATAAACCCTTTTTTTTTCTAAAATTTCCCTTTTTGTTTAAAAAAACCCTTTAGATATTTTATAGGATCTTAATATAAATTTCACCCTAAAATAATAATAAATCCAACATTTTAATTAATGAACCCCAAAAAAATTTTTCTAAACCCTTTAAAGGGTTTTTTCATTAAACCTTTTAAAAAAAAAAGTTAATCAAAAAATTTGATCCAACAAAACCAACTAATCATTTCAGAACTTAATTTCTTCGCTTATCACCTTAGCCCAAAATATAAAACCCATTAAAATATTAAACAAAAAACCCCAAAAATTCCCCCTCTACGGAAGGAAAGGGTAACTTGCCATTTCAGACTCTAGTGTGCATCGATTTTTTTAAACCACAGTTAAAATCGCATTGAATTTTACTGAACAAAGGGGGGGGACCGACGACTGTACGGGGACCCAAAACCCCAGCATACCCCAAAGGAAACATGGCCAGGCCAACCCCATGACCAAAGTAGCAGGGGTTGTTGTGGCCCTCATTGGGGAAAACGGAAAAAAAAAGGGCCTTCTACTAAGGGGGACCTAAAATTACCCAAAAAAAAAGGGTTTAAGACCTTCTGCTTTCACTTAAATCCGAAATAAATTAAAAGGTCGAAAAAAAAAAAAAAACACCTAGTGCGGACGAAAAACGCGCACCATCTTTTCTTTAAAATTTTTTAATTTTTTTTTAATTTGGGGTGAGGGGGGGGGGTTAGTTGGCGATGGGGAGGGGGGTTTACAACCTTTTAAATTTCCATTTTAATCCATGAAGACAAAAACCACCGAAAACCCACCATCTTAAAAAAAAAAACCTAAAACTGGCAAATTACAATATAAACCACTACATATTAAAGCCAACAGAGGGAAACATACAATTTTTACTATAGACACGAAGTAATCCCTCAATTCATACACAAACTGTTAAGGGGAAAAAAAATATAGAAATTAAAAATTTAAAAAATCTAATTCTACCAAAGGGACCCAGATGATTAATAAAAAACCAAAAAGATCTAAAAGGGACTCTATGGCACTAAACTGAACCAAAAAGGGAAACCCCTACATAAACAACTGTCCGTCCCAGATAGCATGAACATTAAACACGATGCCCCCTTGAAAAAAAAAGGGGACGAAATCGAAGCTCAAAAACCAAAAGGGAAAAAACCAATTTCCCTATTTTTCCCTTTTTTTTCTTCTTTTTTTTTTTTTTTTCAAAACCCGTAAGGAACCCCCAAAACAAATCACAATTCCCAATCGCACAACACCCGACCCATCCCCACCTAAGCACCCCCCAAAATCCTCCTTAAATCGGTCGTTGCCTCACACTTGGAAACCCAAACCCTTTCTTCAAAGAAAGCGGAAGGGAAACCCAGCTCGGGGGCGGCGACACAAAAAAACCCTAACCCGCATAAAACCCGGTCACATCAATGGTCGAAACGGACCGTTTGCCAGGCCTTTTGGGGGTCCGGTCTACTTAGCCGTTTCCGTCCGGGCTTTTGGACGAACCTAAAAAAGGTTCCCTTTTTTGGGAAGATCTTCACCGCTTTTAAAGTATTTAACTTGCCCCATGAGGGAGTTGCTTGGACGGGGGTGAGACTGCAGAAGAGTCTCTGAGTTTCTTCTCCGACCCGGTGAGAAGAGAGTGAGAGTTTTTGTTAGGTTAGAGTTTAAACGGGAGTTAACAGTGGTTTTGGGTGTTCTTAAGAGTAATGGTGGGGAAAAGGGGGTCCTTAAGCAGTCACGGGGATGTGAACGGCAAGCCCTTTTTTTTAATGAAGGAATGAATCAAAAAATTTTTTGATGAGAGAGAGAGAGGAGAGAAAGGAGATATTATGTTGTTTGAATTGAACGGGAATGGGTGGCCTGGTGGGGAAGTTTTTATGGGTGAAAAGAGGAAGAAAAAAGCTGGTCATAATTGCGGGGCCCAAAAAAGAGAAATGCCAGCCGAACTTGAATCACTCGCGGGGCACTGTGTAACGTACGCCCTTTGTTTGATATTTTGACCTGTGAAAAAGGGGCGATGAAAAGTCAAAAGGAAAGATACTACAAATTTTTGGGGATAAGAGGAAGAAATCCCAAAAAATAAAAAAATAAATAAATAAATAAAAGAAAAGAATGATTAAGATGAAAAATTTATGAGATTTTTTTTTTTAATTTTTTAAAATATTTTTAAAAAAAAAAAAAATTATTAAAAGGTTGATTAAATAATTTTATACTTTTTTTTAATCCTTTTCTACAAAGAGAATTTTTTTTTTAGAGGCTTTAAAAAATAAATACATAAAAATGATTTTCTATCCTCAAAGTTTTTATCTTTTAATATTTTCTAGGAAATGAATTTTGAGCGCTTTATCAGGTTATCACAATGTGACGTGCCCCCAAGGTTACAATGGGAGCAGACGAAGCATAAGATTGAAGTCAATTACTATATTTATAAAAAAATAATTATTCATTCATATATATATATATAAATTTTAAAAAACAAGTACATTTATAATATTTTCTATATTTAAATAAAAAAATTAAAATTTTTTTTCAAAAATTTAAAGGGGACCAATATGCATTATAAGAAATTAAAGAGAATTACTTTATTTTTTTTAAGCATATATATTAATATAAAATATTCCCATTAATTTATTAAAAAAAAACATCAAACTTTTATAAATTTTTTTATTAAAAAGAAAATGAGACAAAAAATTTTAAATAGGGAATTATAAATAAAAAAAAAAAAAGAATGAATAGACACAAATATACATGATTTTTATTAATGATGACTTTAAAAAAAATTTTAAAAAGCAATACTATATAAAAACATCAATCTTAAATTTTTAATAAACCGCATTCATTTTTATAATATTTAAAAAAACATCAAAATATATACTTTTTTATTATTTTTTTTAGCTTTTTACAATAAGATCAAAGTATTTTTAGTATTGATAAAGTAATTATTTTTATGATACACAATTAATAAATAAATAGTAACTTAAAAAATTTATTTAAACCCAATTAAAAGTTTTACTGTCAAATAACTTTGATATGAAATAACTTTAAAGAAGTAAAAATCCAAGCCCTCTATGATTGAACTTTTTTTTCCCCCAAAAACCTCTATAAATTGACCTAAAAGGTAAAGAACCCTAATTTTTTAAAGTTAAAAATTAAAAAAAAAAAAGCAGAAATTAAATTATATATGTAAAAAATATTCACATGTAATGATTTTGAAAGATATACTTTTTTTTTCAATTAAAAATTTTTAAAACAAGAATTATGAAAATTTATATAAAAAACCTAAAAAAACCTCAATTTTCTTTATATTGTTTTCCTTTTTGCATCAATGCTATTCTCAATCTTGAAAGTGGTTTTATAATACTTTGGAACACATTTAAAAATTATAACCAATACAAAAATACCTAAATTTTCCCCCACTTTTTTCATTGATGTTATTTCTAAATTTCCTTTTGGTCTTCATTTTGAATAAATTTTTATTTTTTGTAACAAGCATTTTTTTGCCAATTAGTTGTATTATAGTTTCTAGCAAATTCAACACAGAAGTTGGGTTTTCAAATTCGAGGTTAATATTTTTAGAGGCACTTGCAAAGGGATGAGAAAAGCAACAGGGCCTAAGATTTTTTTATGTGCAAAGCTCTGTATCAAAGGGGCATGTTTGCTATGTTAGTTAGGACGTACTTTCGTTTTCCCCCAAATTTAAAATGACGTCATTTAAGGCATACCAATAATAGCTAAGATTTCGGAGTTACGCATTAAAGTAGGAAATGGTTTAAACAGTACAAGCATTTGGGGGGCCCCTCAAATTGCGATTTTCTTCTTCTTTTTCTTTTTTTTTTTTAAATGTGGGGCCTTTTACACTTATTTGAAAAAATAATCCCCAACAAAAAAAAACGTAGAACATAACCCTCTTTTATAAATTTAATTAAAAGGGATAAGTGACATGTCATATTAGGGAAAAGATCACGGGGAAGAAGGCTTCGAAAATTTCATTTTTATAAAAAACCCCAAACCATTAAGGAAAACTCAAAAAATGTAGGGCTTACATCGCAAGGCCTATAAACCGATCCTTTAGGGGCAAATATTAAACTTCATTTGTAATAGGGAAGTATAAAACTTTTTAAAATTTTATAATACAGTAGAATCAAAATTTATAAAAAAATAAATTTAAATTCATTATTTTATAAATATTATTTTTAAACAACTTTTTAATTTTTTTAAATTTGAAAAAAAAGGGTTTTAAAATTATAAAACATAAAAAATTGCTTTCATTTTAAAATTATAATCTAAATGCATTTTCTTATTCTTAAAAGAGGCCCATTTAAAAAGCCCTACAAAGCACTTACAAAAATTACAATAAAAAAAACTTTTTTCATTTTCTAAGATCAATTTCATATTTCATCTAAAAAGAAAAAAAAAAAAAAAGAAGAAAAAGTGAATAAGAAGTTGAAGAATTTTCCTATTTAACTTCTTAGCCATTGTCAAGCATTGTCATCATTCTCTTTCTTAATGAACTAATTAGTAGCATAGAGCATTTTTCTTAGTAATTAACAATACATTTATTATTGGTGTGTTCCTATAACTTTAAAAGTTAAAAAAAGGGAGTTAACATTTACACTTTAATAATACATAAAAAATCATATAACTTACAATAATACCAAAAAAAAAATACACAATTTAACTTTAGATTTACAACTTTTTACATGTTAACCATCCCCCACCCTTTATTTTTACCTTGTTAAACCCAAAATCCCCAAAAGGGAATATGCATGCAAATAAACCAATATCAAAACTCCATATAACTCCCTAAACCCCACCATAATGTGCATACAAAACTTTAAATCACCCATTACTAGGGTTTCGTAAAAGCCTTTGCATTGATAGTATTATTATATTTGTATTAGTGGGAAGACCAAGGCCAACAACACATATTTTTCTAAGTCTCATCCTCTATTTTGTGGTTTGCAATTAGAACGATGAATGGTTTACTAAAGAACATAGTCGGCAATGGGCACTCCATCATCATCCCAAGAAAAAAAGGGATTCAAATCTTGGGATCAGAAGGATTGTGCCTTTGATGTGCATGTTGATCGAAGTAATTACTTCTTTTTTTATTTCTTTCCTTATTTATTTCATGGGGCTAAAAGGGATGGAGTTGTAGGCACTACATAGATTTAGCTTGGAATTTTATCGAACTTATTATTTGGTTTATGTAGTTTAGGTTTGATATTTAGTTTTGGACTCTGTTTATCCTTGTCATTTCTTTTAGAAAAAGCATAGATATTAATCAAGTTTAAGATTAGCTACCATAACACCCATCAAGTTGGATAAACGCATTAAAATCATCCCTCAAGTAACTTTCCTCCTTTATGAGCCAGGAGTTTGCTTCTTCTTCTTTTTTTTTTTTTCTACTTTAGGTTGTCTTTTGCAATGTTTTGTGTAATGCTATAAACTTAAGAGTACAATAATTTCTTCTTTTTTTTTTGAAAAAAAATATATAATTATTTAACAAGTTATTAATTTTACTAGATTCATACAATAGTATGTATAACATTTTTTCTTTATCTTCATTTTTACTAATATTTTATATCTACTTTGATGAATCAATATTAATTTTTTTTCCCTAGAAAAAGAAACTCTTAGATTTACCTTAGAAGTAACTTATTTTTAATTTATTTAAATATTTCATGCATCTTCTCTTTTGCAAATTTGAATTGATATATGATCATTATTCAGTATCATGGACTCCTTTTGAATATACTTTGATCTAATATATAACCAATTTTGTATATGCTTCATTTATTTATATTAATAAGTATTATGTGTAGTTTAACCATGTATTAATATATTTCTTTGTCACAAACTTCGATCCATGCATTATTTTTACATTTTCAAGTGTGTGCAAATTAAATTACGCTAAAAACTAATGATTTTTTCTTGAATGAACTCATTTCTTAGTTACAAATTTCATCTTAATACTAATATACCATGGGTTTTTTAGTGTTTTACTCATCTGAAAAATATTATAATAATATATACTTTTAAGAAAAATCCAAAAAAAAAAATGAAAGTTATGATTAGGATACTATTCAGTAAATGTAACAGAATTTACAACAAATGGGACAAAAAGAAGTTATTTGTGGTTTATAAATATATTTAGTGCCTACTTTTCCTCAATAAATGATAATTATAACATTTAAAATAAAAAAAAAAGTTGCGTAAGTGATTTAATTATTTGTTTTTTTTTTTTAGCCCTCAGATATGGGGCAGTACAGCATCCCCTAGTAAAAGGTTATTTGGAAGTTTGAGATTATTTTTTAGCAGAGATCGTTGCTGCTCTCGTAACCATTAGCGTAAACAATTCATTATCACACAAAGGGTTTGAAGTAATGTTTTTATGGAGGTTAAGAGTCCGACAATGCATGTTGAAACAAGGTTACTCTCGGCAAAAAAATAAATAAATAAAGGGAAATATTGAGTAACTATTAATTTACAATAAATACTACGTTATGAAATGAAAGACCCGTCAATTTTTATTTTTGTTAGTTCTGATTTTCCCATGATATTTGGTCGACACGGACCGAATAGTGAGACCAACATGAAAGCGCGTGAAGGTGGGTAGCCAGCCTCAGCCACTGCTTCTGAATCTTGAGAAAGAGTCGAGAAATCCTTGACGAGGAAGGAGACCTGACCTGTCTGAATGTGGTGGCATAGTTATCCACGACCGATGCCTTTGCCCTCTACCATATCCAAAATTACAATTTAGCCTTCTGATGATAAATATTTTCTTTGATTGATTACTGTGCAGTGCATGTATGGAGTTTTGCATTTCCATGGGCGCCAGGGCATAGTGCGATGGTTGGATTGGACCTACTCTTCCCTGCCTTTTCTTTTCACAATGATAATAATAATGGCACCCTCCACATTTTATACGTGAAGATAACAAAAAGCGTAATTAAACTTGAGACGGTGTTCACTATACAAAATCAAAGTTCCGGTTTTTAATTGTCGGGCTTGCATCTATAGATAGATACATAGCTAAACGTTTAGTAGAATAGATTAAAGTTAAATAGGTTATAATTATATTTAAGAAAAAAAACATTAAAAGGAGTTTGCATAATGATGAATTAGATTACAATTTTCTTATTCTTTGCAGGGTTCACTTTTATTACAAATCTCAGAGCTAGAATGTAATTGAAATTTAAAAGCCAGTTACATTTGCATTCAAGCAAAGGCGAGTTCGCAGACTTGTTGGGACGAAATATCATCCAAATTAAGCTAACCAATAATATGATCTCAGCGCTATGCTTGGAAAGAGGGAATTAATTAGGAGAGAAAAAACAGTGGGGGAAAGACTTAAATTAAAAACAAATAAATAGATAAAGGCGAAAAAAATTATAAATACTGTCGCTTGAATAAAGAAGGTATTGGGGAAATAAAATTGAAGGGAAAGTTGATGATATAGTTAATATTTTTTCTTTTTCTTTTTAATTTTGCTGAAATATTATAAAAGTCGTTTTTAGTTTAAGCATGCATGTAGAACCCGCTCACTTTATTGTATACTAAAAAAAGAAATTGAATTACAATGTAATAGGAATGAAATAGAAGTGTGATCATTTGTTAATTGATAAAAAATTATATTAAAATAAAATTAAAATACCAAGTGTATCGTTATTATAGGACTAAAACCTAATAGGGGTGGGCACAATTCGAATTAATTCGGTTTTTGCAAAAAAAAAAAAAAAAATCAAACCATAATTTACGGTTTGGTTTTTTTCCAATTCAAACCAAATCATACTGTTCAGATTGAAAAAATTTTCAAACCATTTATAACAGTTTGAATTACGGATTAAACCAAATTTATCACATAAAATATCTACGTAAGTGTGAGGAGCATGAGTTGTGATGTGTGGAATTGGAGCTAGATCTAAGTGTGGAAGTTTGGAGAGTTCTGGAGGTCTATAGTAGTGCCAGAGCTGAGAGAGAGAACAAATGAGGCAAGAGAGAAGGAGAACAAAGGTGAGAGGGAGAACAGATGAGGCTAGAGAGAGAATGGAGGCGAGAGAGAGATGACATGTGATAGAGAAGAAGAGATAGAGGTGAGAACTAAGAGAGAATAGAGGTGAGAGAGAGAACAAAAGTTATAGCAAGATTAGGGTTTGTTTAACATTGGGTTGGGCCTAAGCTAGTTGCACTTGGTAGTTTAGGCTTTTTTTTAAAAATGATTCGATTCGAATTACAGGTGCAGTTCAAATTGTGCACTTGAACCAAACCATAATTCGTTTTTGAGAGGCTAATATGAACTGCAATTTGAATCATTTAAAAAAAAACTGCTATTTCGATATGGATTGGTTTGGTTTATGGATTAATTTGATTTGGACAATTTTTTTGCCTATCCCTAAAACCTAATACCTTTCTAACTAAGATAGAATATTTATGGCAAAAATGATAATTAGATAATTGAATAGCAATGTATGAATTAGGTTTGATGTTTAAAAAATTTAACATAACAATTTTATATAGAATAATAAAAAAAAAACTATTTTCTCTAAATCAATTCTCCTTTCTCTTGCTGTTTGAACTGTAGAAAAGGTGAAATCTATCATTCAAATCCCCCATCTGATCCATTCCCTTAAATCCAAACGTAGTGTAAAAACTTAATCTCTTCCAAACTAATAATAAATAAAAAAAAATAAAAAGAAAAAAAAAATGTTGACCTGCCATGCAATTGTCATGAAGTTCAGCCCTAAATGGAATAATATCTCAGCGATTTCCACAAATCTGATTTTATTAACAATTCGAAGCATTAAAAGTGCTGTCCAGTACCCACCGTGCACCAAATCCAACTCAACACAAAAGAGATTATTTAAAGAGGCTCTCTCTCTCTCTTTTTTTAAAAGTAAAATTCAATTGAAATTTATTTAAGTAACAACTCTATATCCTCTATTTTATAACTAATTTTTATATAATTAATTTCTTATTTCTTATTTTCATATTTCAATAGCAGTTTTCATTTATTATTTAAAACATTTGATACAGTAACTTTTTATCTCTACTTTTTTCCTTCTATTTATTCTTTATACATATAATTGATTATTTATGATATATACATATCTATTATATTGAAATAAATAAAATAATTTTGTATTTTATATAGTTGAAAATATTATGATATTGTAATAAATAAATAAATAATAACCATGTTGTATTGGAATAGGAACTATAATTGGTATAAGTTACATAAGTGAGAGAGAAATTGCATTACTATGAGGTGGTTTTATTGCTAGTATTATAATAATAATAATAAAAAAAAAGGGGACTACAGGAAAAAGAAAAGAAAAAGAAATTTGTGACCACCAAGAACGAAGCAATCATGCAAGTGGTATGACTTTGGCAGATCCGTAAATATGTTATGATTTAAAAGGGTAGGGGGGAAATTAGAGGCGGAAAAAGACAAGACAACAACAAGGGTTCGTTGTTTCAGAAGGACAGCTGGAACCTGGTCGGGACAACGTGTCTTAAAACGAGTGGAATGACGCAACCCATGAAAAGAGCCGTGTGTTTGAATGGGTCAGCCTCAACCGACTACCTGATGGTAAACCGCCTTTCTTCGTAATTTTATTAATTATTGTGCGTGATGTGATTAGATTAGACTGGTAAAGTAATAAATAAATAATGACAATTGTTGTAACTTCATTGTCGTGGGGCCGTATTTCTATTTTCTAATTTTAGTATCGACCAATGACAATGAGCAATGTCGGCTAAATGATGGATGCCGTCGCAACTCGCAATTGCAATGCAATACGATTTTTTGACAAGAAATTTTACCCGCTGGAGTTCTCGACAGCAAGGAAATATTCATCGGCACTGTGAAGTCTGAACAAATTTCAAAAAAATTATATAAATAATTACAAAAAATAAATAAAATAATAAATATTATTTTATTCTAAATGTGACTCTCGTAAGAAAAATAAGATAACGAACGTGATAAATTAAATTTTATAAAATATATTACCAAATAAATTTAGGAAGCGACATACTTGAAAATATCCGAATATAAATATATAAACAGATAAATAAAAATAATTGTAAATTTTAACTGTAGTTCGGATAAATTAAATTAAAAGAATAAATTCCTGAAACATAATTTTTAAACAATATTAGATTAAATAATGAAATTAATTTAAATTATAAATCTAGGAATTTTAAATTAAAATTTAAAGTAAATATTTATCTTTAAAATAATCAAATTAACATACGTAAAATTTTGTAATAAATTGTTAAAGATATAATTTTTAAAAGTATTTCCGTACACGTGCGAAATGTTAAAATAGGGATATTTTTAAAATAAAATATAATTATCATATAATATATAAATATACATATAAATATATATAACTGTTAAAAAAAAAAATCCCATCCCCTTTCTTTTCTTTCTTTTTCTTTTTTTTTTTTTTTCTTTTCCTTTTCCTTTCTTTTCTTTCCTTACCTTTTCCCTCTTACTGGCCCTTGCTCCCTCTCTTTCTCTTCTTCCTTTTCCTTTTTTTCTTTCCTTTTCTTCTTCTTCTTCCTTTCTTCTTCTTCTTCTTCCAGATCTCCCCGACCGCACTTCCCTTCTTCCCCCCGTCCTTCTCTCACCCTCCTGTTGCCCCTTCCTCTCCTCCCGTTCCCTTCTTTTCCCTTCTCGACCAGCCACCATCCCTTTCTCTCGCTTAATCTCTCTCTCATCGGTCTCTCGTGCGATAGCCACGCTGGCAACTGTGATCTAAACGGCAACAACAACGGCGGTGGGTGGCTGAGTGTGTGGTGTGTGCGAGAGAGGAAGACGGCAACCGTGGTAAGACGACCCTGATGACAGCAGCCACATGTGTCCGTCACGTCGCTAGTGCCGGGTCTTTTCCATGTCCGTGCGAGGAGGGGAGTTCGACAACAACGACGACGAGCAAGTTTGACAACAGCAACGGCAGTTACATGGATAGCCCTCGATAGTAATAGTGACGACAACGGCGAACGACAAGAACCGTGATAACCACAACCTTCAACAGCAGCAATAACGACCCCCAACCGTGACAACAACCCTAGCTGCAACGATAACAGCAACAATAACAAACGGTGACCGTGGTGATGAACAGTTGCAACGACCGACAGTAACCTCGGTGGCAGTAGTGGCCGCAACATCCGATGGCAACTCCGGCGGCAACAGCAACGGCAATAGCAATGACGGCCTTCAACAGCAACAGCAACGGTGATGGATGGTGTGAGAGGGTGTGTTTATGTGTGCGGGGAGAAGTGAGTGCAGGTGAAGAAAGTGTGTTGGCATTCGTGGAGAGAGGCTGTGTGTGTGCGTGTGTGTGAGGGAGGTGAAAGCTGTGTGATGCTTGCTGGATAGCAAGGAGGAAGAAGAAACAAGTAAGGGAAGGTGGGGCTTGGTTGCTGCTGGTGTTGGGCAGTTAGGATGAGGAGGAAAGGAAAACAGCCACAACGGTATGTAGCCACGTGTGTGTGTGTGTGCGTGCGAGGAGGGAGGTGTATGTGAGTGTGTATGGGTGAACGAAGGTGTGTATGAGTGTGTGGGTGCGCATGGATGGAGGTCGTGAGTGTGTGTATGTATGTGGGGGAAAGGGAGAGGCAAGTGTGTATGTACCTATGTGTATTGAAAGTTTGTGCGGTGAAGGGTGGCGAGATGTTCGTGAGGATGTGTGTGTGTGCATGTGAAGGAAGTAGGGGGTGTGTAAGAGTGTGTGGATGTGCACGAATGGAGGCTGGGTACGTGTGGGCGTGCGAGTGTGTGTGGTTGTGTGCAGTTGTGTGTGTGGATGAGGAAGATGTGTGTGTATGTGTGGATGATGGTGTGGGATGTACGAGAGTGTATGTGTGTGGAGGAAGGTATGTATGGGTGTGTGGGAATGAAGATGTGTATGTGTATGTGAATGAATGAGGAAGTATATAGGTGTGTGCGAGAAGTAAGGTTGTGTATGTAAGTGTGTGTGGTAGTGCGTAGAATGTAGAAAGATGTATGTATGCGTATGTGTGTAGGGATATGTGTGATATATGTATGTGAATGATGGAGTATGGTGAGTGTATAGGAATGCGTGTGTATGCGTGTGGGTAAATGAGGAGGTGATGTAGTGTATGCAGAATGTGTGTGTGTAAATGAAGTGTGTATATGTACATGTGTGGTTGAGGGTGTATGATGTATATATAAGGATGTGCATGTGTGGTTGAGGGTGTATGATGTATATATAAGGATGTGTGTATGTGTAGAGGAGGAGCCGAGTGTGTAATGCTTGGGAGTATGCGCGTAGGTGTATGAAGTGATGTAGGGTGGCATGTGTATGTGGGTGTGTGGTATATGTGTGTATAAGGGTATCATGTATGCAGAGTGTATGTGTATGAGATGATATGCGGTGTGTATGAAAGGGGGGTATATGCATATGGACGGTGTGTGGTAGGTGAGGTTTGTGTGTGTGCGCGTGGATGCCATGTAGTGTGTAAGGGTGTATGTGTATATGTATGGAAGGTGTAGAATGTGCGGAGCGTGTGTATATATGTATGGAAGGTGTAGGGTGCGTGGTACTAGGGTGTATATGGATGGTATATGTGGAATATGTGGCATGTATACATGTATAAGGAAGGAGTGGTATGTGTAGGCATGTATGTATGTATGTGAAATAGTGTATGGTGTATGGGCATGTGTGGAAGTTGAGGATGATGTATGTGGGATACGTACGTATGAGTACGAGATGATGTATGGAGTGTGAACATGAATGTGTGGGTATGGAAGGTGAATACGGTGTGTGCAAAGTATGTGGGTGTGTGTATTGGTGATGTAAGGCGTATATGGAGTATGTGAGTAGGTGTATGAGATAATGTATGGTGTGGGTGTGTGAGTATGGATATGGGAAGTGTGTAATGTGTGTAGAGTATGTGGGCAAGTATGTATTGGGGGTGTGAAGTGTGTATGTATATGGATAAGAAAATGTTGGTGCGTATATGATGTGTGGGAAAGGTTGGTGTATGTATGATGGAAGCGTGAGTGAGGATGAAAACTAGTAGAAAGTATGAGGAACTCGTAGGTGGAAATATCAACAAAGAAGAGAAGAAAGAAGATGTTGATGTTAGGGGGAGAATGTTAAGTTCTCTAATTTAGTTTTGATGTTAACAAAAGAGGAATGAGTGTAATGAATGTTTAAGATAGCACGTAATTTTTTCTAAAGTTGAATAAGGAGACAGAAGCTTGTTCAAAACCTTCAAAGTGTTATAAAGACTATTTTTGTTCTAACAGAAGGTGTTTCAGAAGTTGTGTAGTGTATCCGTAGTTATCGTGGTAACCTTTTAGAAGCACTTTCAGAACCTTCATAACAGGAGAACAGTTGACAGGTTTGTTTCAGAAGCACTTTCAGAACCTTCAGGACAGTTAACAGGTTTGCTTCAGAAGCACTTTCAGAACCTTTTATGTCTGTTATGAATTTTTCCAGATTACGTTCTAAAGTTTATATCGATAGTTTTAATAAATTTCAAGGCCTAGCTCCACGTCTCAAGTATTTTTGGGTAACATACTTGATGTGTTTTACTAAAGTTGGATTTTATATCAAAGGTTTTTTAATTTACATAAAGTTTTACAAGATTTTATTCAAAGATTTCATTTTATGATAAAGTGAGATCATATAGGATTTACAAGTTTTATCCAGATTTAAAATTGGATATTTGTACTATATTTTGGGAGATCCAGCAGTTACAAAGATAAGGATAAGAGATATGGTTGTTGATGGGTGTCGAATCCAACAAAAATAAAACCTACTCCTAGACAATTATATGATTTGCATATAGTGGTGAGTAGGGTCGAATCCACAGAGATTGGTTAAATTTATTTCTATTCAAAGGATATAATGAGGAAAAGAAAACGACGGGGGGTTTTGTTTGTGAATCGAATAAAGTTAAAACAAGATAAGAAAATTGAATATTGATAAAAGCCTAGCCAAAGGAATCAAGATAGTTTAATTCTAGGAATTGATCATCGATGCAAATGTTTTCTATTCTTATTTCTAGATAAACTGGTTATGGTTATTAACAAGCTCTAACAACCTATCTCTCCGTACTTCCTCAATAATCAAGAGAAGCTCTTTGATTATTTCTCTTATCGATTAGACAATCCTAGACAAGCGCTTAGGATTTAATCTACCAATAACATTAAAATCTAGAGAGATCACCAATTCATGCCAGTAGATTATAAGATAACCTATTTAAACATGATCACACACTTCCATAACATGAATTCGATCATCTCTTTTATAACCAAACATGTTATTGCGTCACTAAGACTAGAACAATCAAACAATTACGGATTTGACGTGCTAGTTGACAATATATTAACTTGCTAATTGAGTAGAAGAGCTCTATTTATACCAATCAACAAAGATAATAATGACAAAACGATCAGAAGATATATGAATACCCGAAAGTAAAGAATAGAATAAATACAAGTCAATTAGACCTCACAATTCGTGGAGAATTAAACATCTATGACCCTTTGGCTAGAAAAGTAGCTTAGCTACTCATGTTCATCAACAAAACGAAAATAAAAAGTAGAAACATCATGAACCTGGTTGCCTGCTCTGCCTCCAAGATGATCCAAGGTTCTTCAAGATCCAAAGATTCCAAAGTTGTCCTCACCCTCTAGGGTTGGTTCTATTTATATTGTTAGAGGGATGGCATGTGATCTTTTGCTAGCAAGATACGAAAATATCTTTCCTTTTCCAAGTAGATTTCGAGAAGTGAATCTTCGTCTGCCTGGCACGCCCTACCACACGGCCGTGGGTCAAGCCGTGCCTTCCTTTGTGCATAATTCACGTATCATTTTCCGTGTCCAATGTGTAGCACGGCTCCACCCACGGCTAGATTTTCAACCATGCCTTCCTCTGTGCATGATCTACAAGTCTTCATCCTTGTCCAGTGTGTACCACGGTCTACACCACGGCTAGATCCTAGGCCGTGTCATCCTCTGTCGAAGTTCCACAATTTCTTCTCCTTGGCACGTCTAGCTTCCACCATGGCTCCAAGCACGGTTTCTCCCACGGCTTCCACCACGGCCGTGTCCTAAGCCGTGTCTCTCTATGTTGAAAGTCCACATTTCCGCCTTTTCGTCCAGTGTGTAACACGGTTTGCGCCATGGCCGTGCCTCAAACCGTGCTTCCGATACACGGCCGTGTACCTCAACCGTGTATCTTCCTGTTGATTCAAAACCAAGTATACAGCCGTGTACTTCAATTACACGCCCATGTACTTCCCCTCGGCGGTGTAAATCCTTGTCTTGATCCAAGTTGTAGATGACTTCTCTAATTTACTTGAATTATCATCCTTGACTCCATTTAACCTGATTTATCACCATAATAGAATTAAGTACCATTTCCTTATGATTTCTATAAAATTAATAATGAATTAACACAATTTATACTATAAAGATTAAGTATAAAATGGCTCTATCAAATTCCCCCACACTTAAACTCTTGCTTGTCCTCAAGCAATTGAATCAAATCAATTGAGAAAACTGTCATAGATTATACAAACTTTCTTTTCATCATTCCAAGCATCTATTCATTTGTAATTCATAACTTGTAATTTTAATGTCTACTACTTCAACCAAACTGGTTTCCTGTGATTAAATTACCATGGACAAAATTTAATAGCTAATCTAAACAAAACAAACTTTAATCCTCATGTTTAGCAAAAGAATTTTTATTCCAAAAGTAAATACTTAATCCACTAAGGAAAAACACCCAATTAAACTTCATTGGATATTATCAAGCATATAATCCTTGCAGTATAAAGTAAAAGCATATGGTATAAGCTCTTTGCTAGATATTCTCTCTTTTATACATCTTTGTTTTATTCAATGAATGTTTACATTCATGTTATTTTGATTTATTCAAGCATCTATTTTGATGGGTTTTTGCCTGCTTCTTTTCATGAACTTTTGCCTTTTTCGCCCTTATCGTTATAGTGAGTTCATTGAGTCGGCAACATCCCGAGCTCATCACTCAAGTGACCGGGTTTTGAGATACCCCTACGGGCTCTTCCTCACTCTAACATTCAAGTTTGAATACTCTTAACTCAATTAGTTGAATCATTGGAGTAATGGCTATGCTTGATTTTTTTTTTTTCACTAAGTGTTATGATTGCTTTACAAACAACTTCAAAGAGTATACAGTAGCTAATATAACCTAGAAGTAAACTTATTTATTTTTCACTTAGGGACTCGACTTACTCTTAGACTTCCAATTCTAAAGCTAAATACAAGGTAAATTTGTTTCTTAAAGATTTCACTACTTAATTTTAACCATGTATTCTAATCACAACAGTGGGTGAGTAAAGCATTTGAACAAGTCAATTTCACATTGTGTAGATGCTTATTATAACATTTAGTACAATCTCTAGATTTCATGATAATTTTGAAAAAAAATTTGGCTTAAAATTGCTTAAGGACAAACATTCAAAGTGTGGATCAATTCTCTATTCTCTATATTTTATTATCCTCTCCCCCACACTTAGCTTGAACAATGTCCTCACTGTTCCTAATTTAGCACAATTGAAAAGGAATTAACAACTCAAGGAACATTAGAGAATAAGAGAAAGGAAATACTAGTACTTCCCTGGTATTGGAGTTCTCCCCTTAAGCTCTGGAAAGTGTCATCTAATGGTATGTATCCTTGCTGCAGCTGATCCAAAGAGTTCAAAACTACACTAAAATCAAAACAAACTAAACTAAAACAAAACAAAACTAAAGAAAAACAAAACTAAAAGAATTTTTTTTTTTTTTTTGACATGGGTTGCCTCCCATGAAGCGCCTTTCTTTAACGTCTTTAGCTAGACGTTCCTGGCTGGATGTTCGGATAAGGATTTTGATTCCAGCTTGGGTGCCTATGGTGATGGGTTAATAACATCCGCAATAAAAACAGTGGAGATATCGCTAGGATGTTTCATGGCATCATAAATGTTAAATTTAATCACTTCACCATCAAATTCCATAGTGAGGGTGCCATCATTTACATCAATTTTCGTTTTAGAAGTCTTAAGGAATGGTCACCCTAATAATATTAGTAATGAAGTATGAGAATCACTATCGTCCATGTTAAGCACATAAAAATCAGCAGGAAAAACCAACCCATTGACTTGAACTAAAACATCCTCTAAAACTCCCTTAGGATAAACATTGGACCTGTCAGCAAGTTGAACAATGACACCCGTTTCCTTCAAGGGACCAACATTTAAACGTTGATAAACAGACAAAGGCATGACATTGATAGAAGCTCCTAAATCACACATGGCTTTAGCGATTCCAAGATTACCTATTTTGCAAGGAATAGTAAACATACCTGGATCCTTGCATTTAGGAGGAAGCTTCTTCTGAATAATAGCTGAAACATTTTCATTCACACTAATCTTTTCATCGCCTTTCAGCTTCCTTTTGTTAGTGCATAAGTCTTTGAGAAATCTAGTATAGCGCGGTATTTGCTTAATTGCATCAAGCAAAGGAATATTTACCTCGACTTTGTGAAAAGTTTCCAGAATCTCTTTTTCTTCCGCTTCATTCTTGGATTTCGCCAATCTGGAGGGGAAAGGAGGTGGTATTAATGTGACCTTTGATGGCTCAACTAGAGACTTGCTAATTTGGTTGCCCTGCTGGCTCAGAGTCGAAATCTCTTTCTTGGTCTCTTCCCCAAGATTAGACGAATGTCCTTTCTTATTTGATCCCTGCAATTTTGTTCCACTTCTCAAGGTAATTGCATTAACGCTTTGCTTCGGGGTTTGTAATAGTTTGAGAAGGTAACTTACCTTGAGTTTCTTAACCTATTGACAGCAGAATCAAGTTGGCTTACCTGATTCTCCAAGTTTTGAATGCCCTGCTTTGTTTCCTCCTGAAATTGTTTGGTATTAACAGCGAGAGACTTAACAATATCCTCAAGAAACATACCTGAAGTGGAAGGAGCTTGGGGTACTTGGTGTGATGGCTTAGGCTGGAATTGTTGGAATTGTTGTGGGTTATTGCCATATCGGAAGTTAGGATGATCCCTCCATCCAGGATTGTAAGTATTCGAGTAGGGGTCATACTTCCTTTGCGGTTGTCCTGGAAATCTGCCTACAACATTGGCGTGTTCATGGTTGTCATCTTGCAATGTGGGGCACATGTCGGTCGGATGATTAGGAGCAGCACAAATTCCACAAGCCTTCACCTGTTGGGTATTTCCAAGAGCTAGCTGCTGCACAAGGGAGGTAAGATTAGAAATTTGATGTTCAAGGTTAGACACACTTACCTCATTTACCTTCCTTGAAGATGTATCATGCCTATACCCAAAATGTTGCGAATTGGCAGCCATATGGAGATCAATTCCCTAGTTGACTAGGGGTTTTGTTTACTATGGCGCCTCCACTCGCAGCGTCCATCATCTTTCTTTCCATCGGAAAAAAAGCCTTCAT
>JBBMOL010001855.1:0-31532 GCA_037954665.1 Laguncularia racemosa
TTAAAGTTTGGTAATTTTTTTTTCTTAGAAAAAAGGGGGTTTTTTTTGGAAAAGGTTTTTTTTGGGAGGCAATGGGGAAAAAAGGTTTCCTGGTTGTTTTTTTAAAAATTTTTCTTAGAGTGCGCTTCTAAAAGGGTCAAACTTTTAATAGCACAAAACCCCCCCTGAATTTTCCCCGGAAATTATCATCCCCCCTTTCCTATAGGTGGAAGAGGGGCCCTGTATTTTGGCTGCAAGAGCACAAAGTAGGATGAGAAGGAGCAACAGATAACGGTTTTCTGTGCGAAGTTCCAATTTAAAGGTTTCCTGCAAAGAGGAAATTTTGGCTAGAGGGGGATCTGAGATTTGGCAGCTTTCAAATTCTGGACGAAGCCCTGCTAAAAAACTCTTTACTGCCTTTTGTTCTCCTTGAGTCTGCTGTATTTTAAATATCGGGCAAAATTGGCAATAAGGCTTCAGTTCCTCATATTTTTTTTTAAAAAGCTCATAAGATAAGCAATAAAGGACAACTCTTGTTGTTCAGTACGAAAAAAACCCTTTGCAGACCTCTTTAGATACGGGGAAATATTCTCCTTTCCAAAATAAATGGGTTTCCCCAATTTAACTCTTCAACTTTTTAAAAATTTTCCCAAAATTGATCCCCCCAGATTGATAATCTCACTATCAATGGAATTTCAAAACTGTAAAAATATCCTAGCATCATCATGCAACCATACTTGTCTAGTGTACAATTCTTTGAAAAATTGGGGGCATAGCGATGTATTTCTTAATGGCATCAAGCAAAGGAATTTTTTATCTCAATTTTTCGAAAATTTTCCCAGAATCTTTTTTTCTTCCGTTAAAGCTTGGATTTCGCTAAGGGGGAAAAGGGGGAAAAGGAGGTGGTGTCAAATGCCCCTTTTGGGGGCTCAACTAGGACCTCTATTTGGGTTGTCCGCGGCTCGGAGTCGAAATCTCTTTTTGTTTCTTCCTCAAGTTTTGATGGGTGCCCTTTTCTTTTTTTATCCCTGCAATTCTGTTCCACTTTTTAAAGGGTTTTAAATTGCATTAAGCTTTGCTTTGGATTTGTAATAGTTTGAGAAGGTAACCTACCTTGAGTTTCAAACCCTGTTTACCGCAGAAGAAAAGTTGGCTTCCCCGTTTTTCCAAGTTGTGGATGCTCTGCTTTGTCTCACCCTGAAATTGTTTGATATTAACAGCGAGGATTAACAATTTTCCTCGAGAGACTTAACAATATCCTCAAGAGAAATACCTGAAGTGGAAGGAGCTTGGGGTACTTGGTGTGATGGTTAGGTGGAATTGTTGGAAATTTTGAGAGTTTTGCCTATCGGAAGTTAGGATGATCCCTCCTTTCTAGGATTGTAAGTATTGAGAAAAGGGTCTTTACTTCCTTTGTGGTTGTCCGGGGAAAATCCTCCTAAAAGCTTTGGCTGTTCATGTTTTTTCATCTTGTAATGTGGGGCACATGTCGGTAGGATGTTTAAAGGAGCAGCAAAAATTTCCCACAACCCTTCAACTGCTGGGTATTTCCAAGGGGCTAGCTGCTGCACAGGGGGTTAGGTTAGAAATTTGATGTTCAAGGTTAGACGCATTACCTCATTTACCTTCCTTAAAGATGTATCATCCCTTTAAAACCCAAATTGTTGCGAATTAGCAGCCATAATGGAGATCAATTCTCTAGCTTGACCGGGTTTTTTTTACTATGGCGCCTCCACTTGCAACTTTCCATCATTTCCCTTTTTTGGGAAGCAATCCTTCATAGAAGTATTAAATGAGAAGTTGTTCAGATATCCCATGTTGTGGAAGCTTGTAAAAAGTTGTTTGAACCTTTCCCTTTTCTCATGAAGAGTCTTGGTGCCCCTTCTTTTTGATACCATAAATTTCTCTTTTATACCAGGGGTTTTGGGAAATGTAGGGAAAATCTGTCCAAAAAAGAGTTTGACCATATTGTCCAAGTGGCTATAGAACCTGGAGGCAAATAAAACAACCAAAACTTTTTGCTTTAGTACTTAAAAAAAAATGGGAAAAACCGTAACTTGATTTGTTTGTTTGGTTATTCCTTGCGGCCTCATATAGAAACCACTATATGAAAAAATCTTTCAAATGTTGTGAGGATCTTCATTCTCAAGGGCCTGAAAGGTGGGTAGCAGTTTTATCAACCCCGATTTTAAATCGAATTCAACAGCTAGTTCGGGGGGGTGAATACAAAGTGGTTGTTAAATTTAAAATCCGGTTTCAGCCAACTCCCCTTTTTGGGCTCTCTGGATTTGCCATATCGTCTTCTTTTTCAGAAACAAGGGATGAATCAGACAAAACCAAAAGCTAAAATTCAGTCTAGGGGATGATCTAGCTTCTCGTGCAGCCTCCCTTTTGAGTCTTCTCAATCTCCGGATTATAAATGAGTTCACCTATCTGAGAAGAACGAGTCATACAAGAATGAAATAGATTTGACACAAATCCCCCGGGAACGACGCCAAAAATTTTATGGGTGTCGAACCAACAAAAATTTAAAAAAACCCACTCCTTGACAATGTTTTGATTTGCGTATAGTTGTGAGTAGGGTCGTATTCATAGGGATTGGTTAAATGTTTTCTATTCAAAGCGAATAAGAGGAAAAGGAAAAATGGGGGGGAGTGGGGTGTTGTTTGGGAATCAAATAATATTGAAACAATATTATTAAGTCGAATGTTGAATAAAAGCCTAGCCAAAGAAATCAAGATAGTTTAATCTAGGAATTGATTCATCGATGCAAATGTCTCTATCCATATTTCTAGATAAACTGGTTATGGTTATTAACAAGCTCTAACAACCTATCTCTCCGTACTTCTTCGATAACCAAAACAAGCTCTTTGATTTATTTCTCTATTTATCGATTAGACAAACCCCCCACCCCCCCCTAGACAAGTCTTAGGATTTAATCTATCTATAGCATTAAAACTTGAGAGAATACCAATTCATGCCAGTAGATTATAAGATAACCTATTTAAACATGATCATACATCATCCAAAACAAAAAAAACATGAAATTCGATCATCTTTTTTTAATCAACATGTTATTGTGTCACTGAGACTAGAACATCTAAACAATTAGGATTTGACGTGATGTTGAACAATATATTACTTGTAATTGAGTATAAGAGCTCTAATTCATACCAATCAACAAAGATAATAATGACAAGTCGTTCAGAGTATAGTGATTATCCAAAAACAAAGAATAGATTAAATACAAAGCAATTAGATTCAACATTCGTGGAGATTCAAGCTTCTATGACCTTTTGGGCTAGATAAAATACTTAGGCTACGCATGTTCATAGTCAAAACGAAAACTATAATAAAAACATAACAAGCCTTGTTCGGCTGCCTGCTTTGCCTCCTCCTTTTCTTCTTGTCTCAAGTTGAATCCAAGATTCAAGGATCCCTCTATCCCTCTAGGGTTAGTTCTCTTTTTTTGTTAAAGGAATGGAGGTGATCTTTTGTTAGCAAGATACGAAAATATCTTTCCTTTTTCAAGTAGATTTTTGAGAAGTGAATTTATGTCTGCCTGCACGCCCTACAACCAAGGGCCGTGGGGCAAGGACGTGCCTTCCTCTGTGTGTAATTCATGTTCTTCTTCCGTGTCCAGTGTGTACCACGGCTCTAAACCTCGGCCGGATTTCAGACCGTGAATTCCTTCTGATGCATATCTACATTTCTTCTCCGTTGTCAGTGTGTGCCCACGGCTTCAACACGGCCAGATCCTAAGCCGTGTCTTCCTCTGTCATGGTTCCACAATTTCTTCTCCTTTGGTTCATCAAGCTTCACTAGGTTTTCCACCACGGCTTCCAACTACGGCTCTCACCACGGCCGTGGTCACAGCCGTGTCTCTCTCTTCTCATGCAGTGTGTAGCACGGTTTGAACCGTGGCAGTGCCTCAACCGTGCCTCCTTCTAGACAGATAACAGGCCGTGTACTTCAAATACATGCGCATGTACTTTTTCTCGGCGGTGTAAATCCTTGTCTTTGATCCAAGTTGTAGGATGACTTCTCTAATTTACTTGAATCGCACCCTTGACTCCATTTAACCTGGTATATCCACCATTGTAGAATTAAGTACCATTTCCTTATGATTTCTATAAATCAATAATAAATTAACACAATTCATACTATTAGATTGATTATAAAATGGCTCTATCAGCACCGTTTTGCTTCAAGCATAAATTATACCCATTAAGTTTAAGTTCCCGTGATCTTAGTTTGTCCACACGAATCATATCAAACAACCGAAGATTTTTTAAGCTTTTTATCATCCATTTCAAACAGCAAAAGAAAAAATTCTCACAATGTAACAAGAACAAAAAAAAAAAAGCCAATCACAGTGTACCAAAAAAGTGTAAAATCCAAGCTCCGAAGAGATCGTACCCAAAAAACGCAACCAACAGACACAAGACCAAACACAGTCGTTGGCACGCAAAACACCGCACCAAGTCTCAATCAACTCCGACAAGCCATATGGACTACGGTACAACGTCGTCGGCCACGAAGAACAACACCACACCAATCTCAAAACTCCGTTAAGCCAAATGACCCCCGGTGAAACCTACACGACCAACTAACGACAACCTCAAAAGGCCACGAACAGCCCAGCGAGCCACAAACCCAGCGGGATAAGGACACACTAAACAATCCTCCGGCAATCACAAACGTGACAATTCCGAACAACCATAACAAAAACTGCTTCCAAGGATGTATTCAACAATGCAAACACCAAAGGAGGTGAAACGGTACTTACCAATAGTGCGTCGAAAGCTTTTGGTGGGCGAAGAGTCGTCACACGCGCCGTCGTCAGGAAGGGGAAAGCGAAACCCTAAAGTGGCGCGTGAGCCTCACGCACCAGTCGTCTGGGGGCTTTTGGTTTCGGGGGTCGGCCGGTCGGAGGCTGGGTTTTCCTCTAGACTGGTGATGACGAAAAAAGAAGATCCCAATAGTGCTTGCTCTCAAGGGGCAGCACGTCCTTGTTCACAGGACAAGACAAGAATTTTTTTTTTTTTCTTACTTATACGTTTGCTCTGATTTACCATGTAATTTGAAAGATAATCTAATCTTATTTACATGCATTTTATATAGGAATGATGTCTATATATACACGATTGATCTTATCTATTTTAGGAAATAAGATCTTATAATACATAGCTAATTAATAATACACATTAAATGTAGGTATTATTAAATTAGTATAATATTATAACAACGATAATGTTTCAACCAAGAGATAAGTTAATATATAATTGTTTAAACAAGTTAAGAAATTACTAATTTGCTTCATCATTGGTCTTTTTTTGAGTGTTGAGGATAAGGTAGGGGTGGTTGTATTCCTTTACTTTTTTAATGACTCATCACTTTCTTTTACTTTAATTTCCTTTCATTCTTTGCTGACCTTTGTATTGTCTTTTGTTTAACCTATTACTCTCTTTCACATCTAAGAGTCACAGTTATTACATGCTCTTAGGGATCGGTGCGGTGTTTCTTGGTGGTGTTTGTGTTGCCTCTCAAACTATCGCTTTGCAAGTGTGTCATCACTTGATTTTTAAGATTATCAATGGAGGTTATTGATTTCTTAGAGAAGTTTTGTGCTTTGCAATTTAGCCTTATTAATTTGATATATTTAATTAAAAAGTTTTTTCATACCTTATTTTTTCTTTGTGGTGGAGTCGCTGGAATATCTAGTGGAGGCAAATTTGATGTGATATGATTGCTTAAGAGAAATTGGATGATTTTTTCATCCTGGATTGTTGGTGTTATTATATTTGTTGTTTGTGGTCTAGAAGGGTTTCCTAAATAATTTTGCTTATTCCCATTGATGTTGAGTCCCAATTCCTTCTACATTAAACTCTCTCTAGTTATATTGGGGGGTTAACTGAAAGTGATTAAACTTCCTGCTAATGACATCTATCTTATTGACTAAATTGTCACTACATCTAATTTATAGATACCCGCTGCACTATTTTCTTACCTGTACTTTCTCTTTGAGAGTATTCATTGCCATGTCTTTAATTAAGAATTAGACTTCATTTTGGGTGTTTTAGTGTTCAATGTTCCGTTAGTAGCGGCATATATTCTTTTGCTTGTTGACAAATAATTATACCATTGTAGATAAGTAACATTTGAATTTGCATCTATAGGGGAGGGTATCTCTTCACAGCTCCTTTATATTTTTTTTTTCCCAAGTATCATAAAAGATTTGATCCTCTAATTGAGTATAGGATGGATATGTCCTTTTGGAATCAGCGGTTTTAGCAAATGGAATGTTATGTTCCAAGGATTTTTTAGTTATAGCATCCAAGTAAATGATGAATCCCCTTGTAAGCTCAATTCAGTCAGTCTTCTGAAGTAGGTGTTTGCTCAAATTCTGTAGGCTTTACAGCGAGGGCATTTACTTATGAGTATAATGGTGGGATTTGTTTTGGCAGAAACTGACAGGCACCATGTTTCGTTGGATGGGTGACAGGCTAAATAATAAGTTCTTGTTCAAGATAATCCAGGAATTATCTTATTGATAGCAGAAAACTTCAAGATTATATAGGTCCTTAGGAATCATTGACAGTTTTCTTCCAATGGTCAATAACCCCCCGAAGAATTTAAACGAGCTTTCCTCAATTCTACCTCAGTTAGGGAGCATCAGCTCACATGGCATGCTTTTTCTCATTTTGGCAGACGATCATTACTATGAAGGAGTTTACAATTATCTTTGAATGTATATTTGCTTGTTCTCTTTCGTACTGTTGTGTTTGAATCTTCCAGTCATGGGGGCATGTTTTTCGTCCAGATTACAGGGGTTTAGGATGTCTTAAGCGGCACTTTACAGTGTTCAGTGATGGCCTTGACTGCAACCGCCACCAAGTCAGTGCGTGAGGGTAATTAGCCAATGTGATTTTTGCTAAATGCTTGTTTAGATTATTCACTGCCTTTAAGATTTTTTTTCTCTAATAACTGCAGGTTATATTAAAGCTCATAGGTATCCCCCATGCTCTCTCCTTGAAAACAAGCTTTGATAGGCCGAACTGAAGTATGAAGCTATTGCTAAAACGATTCAGAAGATTTGTAGCAGCTGGGGCAATCTCATAAAGGACTGCTTCAGAATTGTTTCTGGAAATTGTATATTGCTTTCAAAGAAATGAATGTGTCATGTTGCAAGTTCCTAAATGATAAATGTAAAAATCAAGTCAGTTTATTACATGCTGGTTTAACAATCAAGCAAAGAGTGGCTATTCAAAAGAAATGGCATGCTGGTGAGGTCCAAAGTTGTATTGTGCTACAATTGCTTTTGGGATGGGAATTGACAAAAACCGATGTTGTAAGTGCATATTTATTCTGCACACATTGTCTAACTCTCTCCATTCCTTCCACTCCTTTTTCTCTCAAAAGAGTTTCTTTATAACAAATTTACTTGTTGTTTTTTCAATTTTAGGGGCTCCGAACATATGAATCCCAGGTAGATTCTTACTTTAGATAGTTGGCAGACAGATCCCTCTTTCATTTTGAGCATCCTTGTGGGAACTTCATAGTGTAGATGCATGAAGTAAAAGCTTTGATATAATATTTCTGAGAATCTTTAAAATGCCTTACTCAGAAATTCAATCTTCAATGATACTTTGATATGTTCTACCTGACATGTGCTTCCTTTTTATCATAGTCGTGGAACAATCCGGAGTTGATTTGCTATTTTCTATCAACTAAAACTGGATGATTGAAAGGATGATCTCTGATATTCAATCATAAAGAAAAATGCTTTGACTATGCATGAATTATTACTGAAAGCAAGTCTATAAACTTATTGTATTAGCAATATGCGAAAGGTGTTGATTGAATGACTGGTTTTTGAAAGATGCAGAACTTGATGATGCTACTTAAAGATGCTTGTGTTTCTCATTGTTTGAGATCTGAAAAGTTGTCATATGGATACAGCAAAGATGACCTTTTTTTCTATTTTGATTTTTTTTTGTTCTTGTAGCTTGATGTTTATTGAAAGAAATCTGTGTAGTTGACCAATATTAGTGTGATTTTCCACAAGGTAGAGTTGATATCACTATCTGCCTTGATTACATACGTTCAGCGATTTGGTATCCACAACACAATGTCCAAATCAATAGAAAGCTATATCAAGAATCGGGAGGGCTGGAGAGATAATCTGCGTCTGTTTATTGTGCTTTATCAGTAAAAAGATTTTAGTCGGGTTGTCTGTATGCATAAGGAGTGGCCAAGGATGTAAATCTGAAATTTTTAGGCTGCTATGGCTCAGGTAGGAAAAATTGCAGAAATATTGTGAACTAAAGGTCAGTATATGTCATCATCAATTATCAAGAATGCCGCTGTTTGCATTCATGATATTCTTTGCATTATTTATTTGGCTCTGCACTATCGATAGCAGTTTGTTCTGCTTTTTTCTATATATATGATGGTCCAACATCATGATGGGCATTTTTCTTGCTGGGTCTCTTGAGAAAATTGTTCATTCTTGACTGGTTGAGATCATTTATTTATTTTTATGCATATTAGTGACATCCTGACTAACTTAGTTTGTGAAACTTTCAGGTGAGTTGCCGTAGACAGCTCTACTTGCGCACTTGGAGAGTTCCTTTAAACAGAATAGCTGTAAATTTGGTGCTATCATTGTGACAATTGTTTGAGGAGTTCTTCATCTTCATGAGGGTATGCATAATCTTGAGTCTTATGATCCATTCTGCACCAAAGTACCCTCCTTTCCAATCGTTACACTAGTTTTTTTCACAGTTCCTTGAGGGATCCATTATGGTATTTTGATATTCATGGATGTCTTCTAGGATGAGAAGGCCAGATATAGTTAGATAAATTATTCTGTTGTAACATTCTTTATTGGGTTATGATTATGGTTATTTTTGTTTTCCTTTATTAATGAACTTTTTTGGCGAAGGTCTTTGTAGCCTAATCGGGAATGTACTAAGCTGATTTCTCCTCGTCACATATTATGTGTGTAATGTAGTTGAAAGGTAAAAAAAAAATTCTTATGACTCAAATGAAATAAATCACTGTATTAAACACCATAGTGATACTAATATAGATTGTAAGGGATGCATTTCTAATATCTTTATTCGTTTGTTTTTTTTTTTTTTAACAAGATGCTTATTTGATTGATTTGTTTACAATTCTTATCCGCCTCCTTCCTCTGATCCCGGACGAACAGTATCATTATGTGGCTGCAGACTGCTGCTGAGCCCTCAATTAGTGCACATTTCCGTTGGTACAAACATGAGCTGTCAAATTAGTATCACCCACCATTTCATTTGCTTATCTTTGGTCATACTGCCGGCTTGGGGTGAACTAGGATTGGGTGGATTAATCAAAAAAGTCGGATCTAAGATCTGTAAATCCATTAATGAATATCGAGGAATATTTTTTGAGATTGGCACTTGCTCTACCTTGTAATTTGTTGGCTAGTCAACATTTTTATTTTTGTTAAGGAGGCTGGATTAGATTTGTTTGACCTTGGACCTGTAATACTGCCTAATATTTGTACTCAAGTGGCGCATAATGTTCCCCATTTTATATTTGGCATGATAAAACTGTGGCAATTTAAAAGGTAGACCGGAACTCCATTCTTGGTTTTTTTATTTTTTTTTCATCTAGTCGTTGGAACCCGGAATGTTATATAACATATTCATCACGATTAGAGGTAATGAAGTTTGCTGTAAGATCACGGGACTGTAATCTTCCTTGAGTGATTAGACCAATTACCCCACTAGAGACACTATCATGGGTATTTTGAGGTTGATGTTCCGATAAATATTGAGTTGAGATGATAAAGTATTGAATTTGTGTTTGGGTTTGACTCGAGAGTTTTAAATTTAAGCTTGATTTGATCTCAGATTGAGTTTAAAATTTTGAGATTAAGTTTCAATTCGAAGTGTTCCTTAATAAGATCAGAATTAAAGTTTGATTTTTTTTTTAATTAAAATAATAATTAATTATAAAAAATTAATTCAAAATTCAAGTTAATTGGACTGCGAGCACTCGAGATCCCTAATAAAATTATTCAAGTACTTGCGGCTCAAACTCAAGCTGGCAAGTAGAATTACGACTAGCTTCCTTGCACTCAAAAAAATCATGATATTAAAAAAAATACGTAAAAACCACTAAAAAAGGTGTGGAATAACTCGAGAATCACGGTAAAAACCTTTTGTATGGACTGCTATGTTTTTGCATACTAGATATCATGTGGCGCCATTGACCTATTTTTAAGACTAAATATTCAAATGCTATTTTTTGTTATTGATTGAGAAGTTTGGTTAGCAAATTTAAAGATTATATTAAAGCGTTATTCTCCCCATATTTTTCACCCAATCTGTACGACAAACGTGGTGCTGAATAGTGCCGGCCGCCCCGACCCGTTGATTACGCTAGAACGTATATATAAAATGGGAGCGGTAAATTTGCAGCAAGTGCTTCTGGTCGTAATCAAGTAATAAAGTGGTGAAAAGTAAGTTCTGTCGATCCCTCGTGGAACCAATTGAGTAATAGATCTATGGCAATTCTTATCAATATTAGGTGATTAAAAAAGGGGTTTTGAAATGTCTAATCTAAAAATTTAACTTAAAGCAACAAGGAAAAATTTTATGAAGAATCTATCAATTATGAACAAGGGAAAATTGAATTCACCCTTGTTTTGTTAATCTAAATTGACACCTGTTAATCAAATTGTGGTTATAAGTTTATTCAACTGTGAGTTTAGAAAATTCCTTTTTAGGGATGTTGACCCTTTAAATTAATTTGTCGGCTTCCGCGTCTCCAATTAACAAAGGGGAACTCAAAAAATTTGTTTTACACCTCCCGATGCTACAAACAACTAATTGCCTAATCAATTAACCTAATCTCCTTGTGATTTATTAAAAAGAAACATTGCATTTTGTCCCTACATAGACTCATAATTAAACCAAATTATGCGCCAAAACTCCCGTATTGACATTTAATCTAATTAAGAATTCTCTAACAAATCCTCATCAACTCCCGTATCAAAAGGATTTCTACAATTATAATGAAGAAAGACCCAATTATATTGAAATCAAAGGAATTGCAATCATGAATAATCTATAATTCCTAATTCATATAACATAGGCTACAATTTTCCTTTTAACATTCTAGGGATTCATCCAATTTCCCACAAGGATGATTTAGATATTATAGTATGAATTGCATAAAAACAATTGAAATAAATAGATGCAATGGAATTCATATAAACAAACAAGATTAAAACTAATAAATGGCATAAAAGAAAATAAAGTAAATGCGAAAACAATTGCTATAATTTCAAGTGCTTCAATCTTCCAAAATGACTCTTGAATTCCTTCAATTGAAAGCAAACTTCATCAAAATGGACATTCTTTCTTCAAACTATAAACTTTGGAAAATCCTAAGTACCTAAGGAAATTCTAATTGAGGCTAGAACAAGAAGAAGAAAACGAAATTCTAACAAAAGAAATGATGGATTCTCCCAACAAAAAGGGGATGCTCCAAGGTTCACACAAGGGTCTATTTATAGATCCAAGAGAGAGGGGGATGAGGTGGATCTGATTGAGGATTTGAGTCAGCAAATTAATTAAGATATGATTTTGGAGTGATTCTTGCAAAGGATTATCCGGGGAGTAATGGAAGGCCCGGGATCAAGGCCGGTTTTAAAGGCGGCGCTTTTCTTCTTTTTGAGGGGGTTTTTAAAGGCCGGCTCAAGGCGGCGGGCTTGAATGTAGGCCGGCCCCCAAGGACGGCGGGCCTCAGTGCAATCCTTCGCTCACTTCTTAACTTTTGTGGAGAAAAATCTCCTCCATTAATTGTAATTTCTTTGGGTACTCATAACCTGTATTTTCACAATATAAATACCATTAAGTATATTACTTTTTATTTTCTTATAATATTAAAATAAATTTAATATAAAGTCAAAAGAAAATTATGTATAATGTGATCTTATCAACATCCCCACACTTGAACTTTTGACTTGCCTCAAGCAAATAATTGATTTAAACAAGGAGAAATCCATCATTGAACTTCTGGTGCCCATTGTTCTTTTTTTTGTTTTTTTTTATGACATTACTGAAATTTGTAACTAGTGATATCTAGTTGAAATTTATCAGTTAATCTAAATAACAACAGATTTTTATCCAGTGTTTACAATAGAAAACAATACTAGGCTCTAGCGCATAAGGAAAAAAATTATTAAACTTCATTGGTGATTAGCAAGTATCATCTCCCTCTATTACTTCTCTAAACAGATAACAAGGAGTGAAAGCTTTTGGGTATCCATTTTTTCCTAGAATTTCTCCCCCCCTTTTTTTTTTTTTTTTTTTTTTTTATTGCCTTGATTGCAGCGGAGTGAGACTTCACTCTTTTGAGGGACCAAAGCTCGCCCATGTCAACCTGACTTGCATTAGGTACTAATATTTTCCTTTCCGCCCTTCTAGTTATTGTGAAGGTTCATTGGTCGGACATCCTGGGCTACTCACCTATGTGACAAGGTTTTAAAGGGACCCTACGAAATCTTCCCTCACACTAAACATTTAAGATTGGATAGTCTTAAATCACTTTCCTGAGTTATTGGAAGTAAAGGCTTTTTTTTTTTTTTTTTTTTTTAGGGGATCATAAGTAAAATATTTCTTTACCTCTTTCACTAGGTGTTTAAGGTTATTCTCAAAGAAATTTCAAGAGAGATTTATCCCAACCATTTTTCCTTGAAGTAAAACTTGCTTGGTTTTTTCAACTTAAGGACTCCTATCTCAAAGTTCAAAGCTAAACATAGGGTAAACCCATTCTCTAGAGATTTTACTATTAATTTTTAACTATGTAAATAATCACAACAGTTGGGAGGAGTGGGGCTACCAATCTAGTCAATTTCAAGATTCATTGATGGTTAACACTTAAGGACATAAATAAAGCCATGGGATTTCCTAAGTTCATGATGTGTGCAATCATTATATAATTCTACATTTATAATCCTGCCCCACATTTAATTGGACATTGTCCTCATTGTTCCTAATATATCACAAATTAAAGGGAACGAATGTCAATGCAGAAATTGAAATACTGGTAATCTCCCGGGTGTAAATTGTTCATCAAAAAGAGGAAAATTGCCTCCTAAAAATGAGTCTGTCATCCTTGGGTGTCATGATTGCACGGCGGCTCTTTTCCAACTTGTATTAGTTTTTTTTTGTTTTAAAAAAAACTAGGTGTATATACTTTTTGAGCAGGGCTGCCTCCATGAAGCGCTTTGTTTATAGTCGCTAGCCCGACTTTTGCTACACGTTAATGTTTCTTGAATCTCCTAAATCCACAGTTGTGGCGTTTCTATAACTTGTTCCCTTCATTGTAATGTTTAGAAGATAACCGTTTACTTTGAAGTACGGTTGTTCTTCTGCCTTCAACTCAACTGCCCCCATACAGGTTCACATTAAACAATTTCAAATGGTCCAGACCATCGTGATTTCAACTTACCTGGGAATAGTTCAATCGAGAGTGAGTTGTACAATAAAAATCTTTGACCAGGCAAGAACTCCGGCTGTAAAGATGTTCTTATCATGCCTCGCTTTGCTTCTCTCCTTGTAAATTCTCGCACATTTCATTTGCTTCCTCTCTCATCTCAGCCATTTGAATGCAAGTGTGAGCAACCTCTTTTCAAACCTGGCAAGCTTGGCAACTCAAAGTTAAGGATATTTTATGGCCCAGATGCCTTGTGCCTCAATAGCTCCACGGGTAGGTGACATGATTTACATAAAACAATCTTGTAGGGGGACATTCCAATAGGTGTTTTTTAAAAAGTGTTCTATAAGCCCCAATGCATCATTCAAGTTTTTAGACCAATTCCATTTCGAGGATGCATGACAGTTTTCTCTAAGATTCGCTTAATTTCACTATTGATACTCAACCTGTCACATGTTTGTGGATGATAAGGGGATGGCAATTTGAAGTGAGTAACTACTTATTTTAATAATATTTCTCAAATTGCCTGTTACAAAAATGTGTTCACCACCATCACTTATTATAGCTTTCTTGGTACCCCAAATCTGAAAATATATTTCTTTTTCAAAAATTTTATGACAACCTTATTGTCATTTGTTTGTAGAGCAACTGCCTCTACCCATTTCGAAAACATAATCAAACAGGCTAAAAGAATATATTTGTTTTGAAAAAGTTGTGGAAAGGGACACCCTAAAGTCGATTCCCCAAACGTCAAAAAGTTCAAGTACAAAGTATATTATTTTGTGGTTAATTCATGTCTTCTTGAAATATTGCCAGTTCTTTGGCATTGAGCACAAGTAATAATGAAGTTCCTGCAATCATGAACTAATGGGGCCAATAAAATCCGCAGATAAAATTTTTGATAATGTTATTTCTTCTACCCCAAAGTGACATCCTGTTTCTTGGAGTGTCAGTGCTTGTATTATGCCAAGCTGTCTCAATTTTAGGCACACATCGTCCTTCTTACTTGGTCAGACACGGATATTAAACAAATACGGCTATCCCAAAAAAATAATTCTTTCACGTCATGCAAAAATTCTCTTTCTGTTGGAATGACAAACCATAATGGTTTGTTTTTTCTAAACAAGTAATTAAACTATGTCGGCATACCAAACGGTAATTCATGGATGTCTATTGGCATGCATTTGCTCATCAGGGCATTTTTCATTGATTGGTGTGTTTCTTAACAATCATATTCCAAACGTGATATAATGATCAGCAACCACATTTTCACTTCCCTTTTTATCATTAATTTTCTAAGTCATATTCTTGTGCAATAGAATCCAACGAATTATCTGGGTTTTGCAATCAGCTTTTAGGCAATAAATACTTATAGAGCAGCTGATTGTGTTTACTATTAATTTAGAACTATCAAGTAAGACCTAAACTTGTCATTGCAAATATCACTGCATAATTAGCTCTTTTTTCTGTTGTGGCATGTTTTTCTGGGGCCTCGTCAAGGTTCTACTGGCTTAGTTTATTGCATGAAAGATCTTTCCTCTTCTTTGCCCTAGTACTGCCCCCACCCCCACGGCATAGTCACTAGAATCACACATCAGTCTCAAATGGAATTCCCAATTTGGGTGCAACATCACTGGTGGCAGAGCTGAGCTTTCTCCTTCAATATATTGAATGCATGGCAAACAATTTTTTCATCAACACAAATGTTAGAGTCTTTTTCAGTAAATTACACAGAGGTCTAGAGATTTTAGTGAAGTCCTGATAAATCTCCATGGTAAATGCCAGATGTACCAAGAAGCTCCTCGACTCTTTTACTGTAGTGGGTGTGGCAAACTTTTCTAATACTTCCACTTTTGCCTTGGCAAACTTCAATCCCTTTTTCTGACACCTTGTGACCTAACACTATTCCCTCTCGCTACCATAAAATGGCATTTCTCCCATTTTAGAAGAAGTAGGTTAGTTTCCTTACATCTTTTAAGCACACAGCTAAATTTCCAACATGATTCCAAATGACTTCCCAAAAAACAGAGAAGTCATCCTTAATATTTCAATAAATTCTTTAACATGCAGAAAAGAAATTTAGGACATCATTACTCCTCTGAAAAGTAGCAGGTGCATTACAAAGACCAAAAGGGCATTCTCCTAAAGCAAAGTACCTAGGACAAGTAAATGTGGTTTTCTCTGATCCTCGGGACGCTATATGAATTTATTATAACCAGTATATCCATCAAGGAAACAGTAAATAACATGCCCTTGCGAGTTTTTCTAACATCTGCGGATCAATTGAAAGTGTAAGGGAAAGTGGTCTTTAAGGTGTGGCATTCTTCAATTTTCTATAATCTATGCAAACTCGGCCACCCTGTCACAGTAACGGTGTTGGGATCAATTCATGGCATCTTTCTTTACCACTTGTCGTGCCACCTTTCTTTGGTACAACTTGGACAGGACTAACCCATTTACTATCAGAAATTGAAAAATAATGCCTGCATCTAACAATTTGAAGCACTTCCTTTTTTACAAACTTTCCTTAAGAGTTGGGTTTATGTCTTCTTTGTGGTTGTACTGTAGGTTTTACACTCAGCTTCAGAAATATCCCTAATTGAGTACACATTAAAGGGCTAATCCCTTAATTTCCGCAATGGTCACCCGATAGCTTCCTTATGTTCTCTAAGAACATCCAAAAGTTGTTGCTCTTGATCACCTGTCAACGAAGAAGAATGTTAATTGGCAAAGCTATCATTTGTCCAAGATAAGCATACTTTAATGAACAGGCAAAGGTTTAGGTTCAAGGCCTAGTACTGGCGCTCCCCAACATGTCGTCACAATGATTGGCATGGTTTCTTCTCAGTGGTCCCAGCTTCTCATAGTGTCGAGTCTTGAATTCATAAACTTGTTCAACACGTTCTTCTGGGGTTCATCTTCACCATCACTCCAATCTCTAAATCCCTAAGAACGGACTCATCGTTCCACACCTGCTTTCTCTTCATGAACTCAAGAGGAAAAGTCATCAACACTTTCAATAGGTGTCAAAAGGAGTTACAGTCATCAATATTTCTTTTGTAGCCTCAGACACATTACGTGGAATTGTTCATCCATAAACTCTTAAAAGTATGCTTACCTTGTCCCACTTCATTAAGGCTTTACCTGTTGCATGGAATGGTTGCCAAGGATAATGGGTACCTCTTTATCCTCCTCCATCTCCAAAGACTATAAAGTCAATGGAAAGATGAATTTATATACTTTTTCACTAGGACATTTTCCACAATCCATCTTGGGTATTTGATGCTCCTATCAGAAGTTAGTTGCATGGTAACATGAATTCCCTTGCCACTCTTCATTAGTCCCAATTTCCTAAAAATAGATAGAGGCATTAAATTTATTACTTGCACCGGAGTCAATAAGAACTTTATCAAAATGAAATTGCCTATGGTTGCAAGGAATAGTTAAACTCCCCTGATTCTCATTTGTTTTCTTGGCAAACTAGGTACATCATTCTGTAATCATTGAACATTCCCCTGTAAGCAATCACCGGTTCATTCCCTTCAATCTTCCTCTTCTTTGTGAGTAATCCTTCATGAAAACCTAGGCATATGATGGCATCTGCTGAAGTGCTTCTGCAAAAAGGAATGTTATTTTGCAATTTTTTAAAGACTTCTAAAAATTTAGCAAAATTGTGAATCCAATTGTTGTTGCTTCACCTTCCTGGGAATAGGAATAGGAGGAACATATGCTTTCACTTTTGGTGAATTTTTCTTTGATTCCTCTTCCCTTTTGTTTCCCTTTATCTTTTTCCAGGTTAACCTCCTCTATCCTCAAGTTTCTTTCAAACCAATTCCTTACCATCTTAACATAATAGCATTTACACCCTTAGGATTTTGCTCAGATTGCTATGGTAAAGACCAGATGTATATTAATCAACTGTTGAGACATTTGACTAAGCTGATTTGCAAGATTCCTATGGTGGCTTGTTGATTTTGCCAAAATTGTGTCTTGTCTTCTTTTGCTATAAACTTATCATGAGTTCTTCCATTTTAGACTGACCTTGCTGAGAAGAGGTATATGATTAGGATATTGTTGATTTTGGGGGAAGTATTATGATTAGGACCTTGCTTTTGAATATCCAGGAGGTTTAAGTACATTGTTATCATTGTTCTCCATGAGATATTTGGGAGATTACGCCACCCTGGGATTGTAGGTGTTTGAATAAGGCGTTGATTACCTCTTTGGAAATTGATTGACAAAATTTACGTGCTCTCCATGGGATTGAGGAGGAAAAGTTTCCAGATTGGGCACTCAAGAGTTGAGTGTTGTCCTGAGCATAACTCACAACAAGAAATTTGATTAACTTGAAAGGAGGAGTAGAGGTATGTTTACTTACCTGGCGGTAAGGTAAGAGCAGAAATCTGAGCTGTTAAGGTGTCCATATCATTGACAGATGCCACTCTGACTTACCTCTTTCATGTTGCCAAATTATGTGCACTAGGAGGCCATCTCATCTATCAAGCACTTGCTCTTCATTTGTCTTACTCATTAATGCACACTGAAGCAGCATACACAGAGATCTCATTGGTGTCATCTAAACTGTGAGATAGATATCTCATTTTTGGAGGAATATCTGGTAATCCATGATGGGGGCATTTTCTAATTGCCTCCTTAAATCTTTCCCATGCTTCATAAAGTGTATTAAACACTAAACTTCTGAAGTTTGTGATGTTCATTTTCTTAACCTAGCAGTTCTAGCTGGGTGGAAAAAAATATCTCTTAAAAATATAAGATGAGAGATCTACCCATGAGGTTACAGTGGTCTTGTGGCAATGAATTGTACCAAGCCCTAGTTTTTCTCTAAGTGAAAATGAATATAGTTGTAGCATAATTACATCTTCAGATAACATTATTCATTTTCACTGTATTACATTGAAGAATTACTGAAAATTGTCATCAGCGACTCCTCATTTGGTTTTCCTCCAAATTGTTTTGATTGAACCATTTGAACGAGGTGCTGGTTTTAACTACGAAATTATAGACAGAATTGTTGACTTATATTTGCAGGAACTGAAAACAATAGGTACCGTGTATTCTCGAGTGCTATAACCAACACCCTGAATCTGATTGTTGTATAATCTGCATGTTCTCTTTTCTTTTCTTCTTTGCTCTCTTCTAAGTTGTCGCAAGGTGCTCGTTCTATCTCCATGATAATTGGTAGAAGTTCAGCACTTCGACTCTTGCGCATAAAAAGACCATAAAGAGAATGGAAAACGATCACACATGATAATGAAAAATTAAAATACCCAAAATATTGTGGCCTAAATTACACAACAGAATTACAAAATCTAAATATATTAGTTCCCCGGCAACGGCGCCAAAACTTGATACGATCAGGAACGTATATATAAAATTGGAGCGTTAATTGCAGCAAGTGCCACTGGTCGTATCAAGTAATAAAGTGGTGAAAAGTAAGGTTGTCGAACCCTCGAGGAACCAATTGGTACTAGATCTATGGCTATTCTTATCAATATCTAGGTGATTAAAAAGGGGTTTTGAAATGTCTAATCTCAAAAATTTAACTTCTTAAAGCAAAAGGAAATTTTATGAAGAATCTATCAATTATGAACAGGGAAATTAGGAATTCACCCTAGATTTGTTAATCTAATTGCTTCCATGTTATATCTAAATTGTGGTTTATAAGTTTATTCAAGTGAGTTTAGAAATCCTTTTTGGCGATGGTTGACCTTAAATTAATTAGTCGGCTTCGCGTCTCAATAACCAAGGAATCAAAATTTTGTTCATACACCTCCCGATGTACAAACAACGAATGCATAAATCAATTAACCCTAATCCCATAGTGATTAATTAACAAGAAAATTGCATTTGTCGCCCTTCCTTTGACTCTAATTAAACCGCACTATCGCAACTCCCGGATTGGACAATTAATCTAATTATGGATTTCCTAACAAATCCCTCAACAACTTCCCGTATCAAAAGGATTCTAACAATTATAATGAAAGACCAATTATTAATTGAAATCAAAGGAATTGCAAATCATGAAATAATCCTAATAATTCCTAATCATATAACATGGCTACAATTATCCTTTTAACATTCGTGGGTTTCATTCCAATTTCCCACAAGGATGATTTAGAACATTATAGTATGGGAATTGAATAAAAACAATTGAAATAAATAGATGCATGGAATTTCATATTAAACAAACAAGATTAAAACTAATAAATGGCATAAAAGAAATAAAGTCAAATGGAACAATTGCTATAATCTTCAAGAGCTTCAACTTCCAAATTGACTCCTTGAATTCTTCAATGAGCAAACTTCAACAAAAGGACATTTTTCTTCAAACTAAACTTTGGAAAAATCTAAAGAGTACCTAAGGAATTTATAATGAGGCTAGAACAAAGACGAAGAAAAAGAATTCATAAACAAAAGAAATGATGGATTCTCCAAACAAAAAGGGGATGCTTCCAAGGTTCACATAAGGGTCTATTTATAGATCCAAAGAGGAGGGGGATGAGGTGGATCTGAATGAGGATTGAGTCAGCAAATTAATTAAGATATGATTTGGAGAGTTCTTGCATTGGATATCCGGTGGAGTAATGAAGGCGGATCAAGGCGGTTTTAAGGCCGGCGGATTTTCTTCTTTTTGAGGCCGGTTTAAAGGCCGGCTCAAGGCGGCTCAAGGCCGGCGGCCTGAATGTAGATACCCGCCGGCAAGGGACGGCGGCCCTTCTGTGGCAATCCTTCGCTCTCTTTCTTATAAATTTTGTGAAAAACTCCTCCAATTAACTTGTATTTTACTTTTGGGGTCCTCAAAACCTGTATTTTCACAATAAATCCATTTAAAGTATCATTTCTTTATATTTTTTTATAATATTAAAATATAATTTAATATAAGTCCAAAAGAAAATATCAAGTATAATGTGATCTTATCAACCCGCACCGGCCCGCGGGTCATGCGGGTTGGCCCGCACTGGCACGCAAGGCTGGCGTTCAGAAAAAGTCGACCCGCCCCGCCCCGCCCGGGCCAACCCGCAATTTTTTTTTCCTTGTGCAAAAAATTTAAAAAAAAAAAAACCTACAAACGGTCCTTATACCAAGGTCGTGTATGGGGACCGTGTGATGATTATGTTGGAAACTGGAAATCTTGATCGAATTACACGGTCACGATGCAGGACGTGTCTTGGGGACGTTGTATGATTCTTGTGGGGAAAACTGGAAATCTTGATAGAAATCCACGTCACGATGCAGGGGACACCGTGTATGGAGGGTACCGTGTATGGTCTGTGCGAAGACTACAATCATTACACGGCGTGTGTTCAGGCCGTGTGTCCCGTGTCTCTTGTGCCTCCATCATTTGTAAACAAAGTAAATTAGTTTTAGTTGAAAATTTTAAGTTACTCTCTCTCTCTTTTTCTTACTATAAAAAGGGGGATGTTTGGGAATAGGACTTCAATTTATATGAAAATTTAAAAACGATAATAAAGGGAAATTTAAAGATAAAGTATTTTTCATTTTTTTACTAATTAATGGGAAAAAAACAAATATAATAATGAAGCAAATAAGATTACATATATAAATCAATCATCCTATCATAATCATCAATAACTAAATTGGAGTCTCCTTTCGATGAAGTAGTCGAAAGCCCCACCCCCACCCCCATTGTCTTCTTCTTGATCTACAATTTATAAAAATTACACATATAATTGGGAAAATATATTATATTAGGGTGAATACATTAAAAGGGAAAATTTTTGGAATTGAACAAAAAAAAATTACCTTCAAAATGCAAATCCTTGTAACCAATTTCGTTTTACAAATGGGGAGCTTCTACATTAGTTTGGGAAACATAGGGAAATGCGATACTTATTAAGTACAAAGAGCGCCGTTTCTGAAAGCCCACTCCGACGCCCACAGTAGTAATTGGGAAAGCTAAGCACATCGGGGCCATGATAGATTTTAAAACAGGATATCTCTTTGCTTTGACTCTTCCAATGTTTTTAACACATCCAATTCTGAGTTAAAGTCCATATCCATTACTAGCTCTTTTAAATTAAAAATCTAAAGAAGATTTACCAGAACCCCTTGGGACTTCTTACTTGACGGTATCGGAATTCCTCAATATTAAGAAAAAACTATTTTTCATAACCCTTTTTATTAAAAAAATTAAAAAAAAAATTATTAAAAATTATAATAAAAGTAGCCAAAAACAATCTCCAAAGGGCCCCTTTTCCGCTCTATGTGTTGTGCTCCCTTACTGCTGTAAATTTAAAATATGTCTTGTGTTTGAGGAGATGATCCCAACCCGTTTTCTTCTTCTTCTAGATAAAGTGATCTGTTTTGCTCTTCTCATATTCTTTCCTTTAAGTTTATATAACTTGCTTTTTTTAGAGCCATCTTCTCTTCACAAGGAGGGGATCAAGTTTGTTAAAACGAAGGGTCAAAAATCAAAATTTTATTCGAGGGTCAAAGATTGGGTCCAAATGCAAGGTAACCCTATAATCACTCCAATAAATTATTGAACTTCGTTTCATTCTAATGGGACATCTCCCTTATGACATTATTTCACTATTTAAATTTTTATTGAGCAAACATTCAATCCCCCATAATTGCAAAAAAAAAAGTGGTTTGATGTTGGATATGTTTATCCCAACATCAAATTGGGTGATACTATGAAACGGGCTCAAAAACTTGCATATCTTTTCTGCTCTTTCCCACTTAAACAATGGTTGGCAGTATTTTTAATGACGATCATTCAATTGAAAGCAAGAAAAAGCACGTCGATACTTGAGTGCCTATCAAGCATAAAAATTTAAATTTGGAAATTAAACTAGTAGTTACATTAAGCGCAAACCGATATTCGTATCAATGTTGCCAACCTGTTCAACAAAACCCAAAAGTGTTTCATTCTACTCTCAGAACCCCTTTACATACTTCACCCTTTCCCTTACTTTGTGAAAAACTTCACTACTTACATCCAAAACCTTCTTTAACGATCAAGTGAAGGGAAAATGGCACAAAATCTAAAATGAAAAAACTCACCCTCCCTAACAAAAATATGTTTTTAAATTCAATTGCTCTTTCAGAAAATCTTGCAAAACAATCTTTTTCCCGATGCATTAAACCAATGTAAGGGGAATATCTTCCTATCTATGTTTCCCCAAACTTTCAGAAATTCAAATACTTTTTTCGGGCAACTAAACTCTGAGTGAGGAGGGGGCATTTTTGAAAAAGCAAGAATTTTATTATTCAATTTCCAATTGGGAACCCCATAATGTGTAGTCAAAAAAAATAAAATCCCTCACTAGTAGAAAAAAAGTCCATAAATAGAGGTCAAGCAAACTTTCCCTGGAAATTTTTTTCAAAATTTGTTTCAAATTCTCCTTTTGAGCAAATATAAATTCCAAACATCTGATGTAGCAGTTTTTCTACTGATTGGCTTATAATCAGGATTATATAGCCTTATAAATGTGAAATTCCTCCTATTTTCAACAAATAAAAATGGAAGTCAAGCTCAAAAATTAGCCATACCCATGCCTCACGAGAAAATTTAGGATCAGGTTTTCTTGATCTTAATTTCCCCCGCATGATAAATTTATCATATCACCAACTCAGGGATATCTAGGAATTTGACTAAAACGACATTCTCTATTTTTCGACGGTAAAATGAATTTTCCATGTAAAGGGTTTTCCCAATCACATTTTCCTTCCCACATGCTTTACATTTAAACCCCTTTTTTTTCCATCATTCCCAAAAACCAATTTTTGTAAATAATTCCCAAAACTTGAGAACAAGAGCTCCCTTTACTCGACCCTTTCCCTTACCTACCGTTCTTCAGATTGAGAAGATCCTGGTTGTAGTTTATCATTATGCCTACCAACTTCAGATACATGACCCACATTAATAGGTTCCATTGGTTCCATTGCAGCCTCGTTACTTTTTGGATCCATTCTGTAAATATAAAAAAATTTTTTATTAGTAGTATTTAAAAGTATTTAAATTCAAGACGAATTGGAGATAAAAGCAATTTAAAAGGGGAATGCTTTGAAAAAAAAGGAATTTTCACGGTTTTACAAACGGCCGTTTAAAGGGAAATTCAGGGGGATTTCAGGGTTTTGGGGGAAAACCGCCGTGTAAACGACCTTTGTATCAGCGTGGAAGAAGAGTTTATAGGAAAGATCAGTCAGGGTTTGGGAAATACACACCGTGAAAACCAAAAGTGCATAGGGGAGGAGTGGGGACACACGGTTGAGTTACACACCCGTGTAGTCAACCCGGTATGAGAACAAAAAAGGAAGCTAGAGGCATACCCGGCTATTACAAACGGCCCGGGGTTGGGCTTTACCGCCTGGGAGTTCACGGGAGTCAGAGAGATCCCGGTTTTTATACACGAACCCCACACCACGCCAACGGCCACACCACACTGCCACCACCCCAAACAAACAATACAGTAGAGGACAATAGTAGAAAAAAAGGGGAATTTAAATTTTACCTTAATTAAGGGGTTTCTAAAAGGTGGCCGGCGGTGGTGGCAAAAGTCGGTCTAGCTGCAGGTATTGGGGGTTGCACGGATGTGGGGTCTGGGGGGGGCTGCCGCCCGCATTGGACTTGGAAATTATACAACCTGGCCGTGTGGGCTACTCTCGAGGTCAAGGTGAACGGGAGCCACGGAGGACGAAGACCTGCGTTTCGGGCTATGGAGTTTTGAACTGAATGTGCTGTCGCTGTGGTGATGGTGTGGATGTTGGGTTTTGGGGCGTGGAGTGTGGACTGCTGGGGGTGTGGTTCTGGTTGTGTTTTGTGTTTCGACTTTTTGACAGTTCGAAATTTTCAATTTCTGGCGTGGCGTGGGCGTGGGATGGGCCCTGGCATGGCAATTTCCAATCGCACCCATCGGCTCGGCCCGGGGGCGGCGGGTTTAGGGCTAAAGGCGTCATGTCGTCCTGTCAGTCGTTTTACGTCCTGCGCAGGTCGTTTGGGACGTGATGAAAGTGGTTTTCCCTCTAAGCAGTATATGGGGGTTGGCTCGCAGGGCCCCCAGGGATTGCCCGCCCCCAATTCCCACCCCTATTGCTGAATCTTTTAATTTGATATTTTCTTAATTGATGAACAAATTGCTTTTTTCAATGCTTTATGCTTCAAGGTTGTTGAAAAGATTGCAAAAATTTGGGTTTATGAATCACGACAGTTTAGTAGAAAATGACTTGGCTTTGGGCTTAGGAAGTTAAATCATTTGTTTTTTTTTTCTGGTAAAAAAAAAATTTGTTTGCCTAATGAAAACTCCTTTTGTGACTGGAATGATTTTGATGGGTTTAGAAGCATTTTAAATGCCAAATTGTGGGTTTTTGTTCTGAAAACCCTCTTTACCCAAAAAGCCAAAAAATTGGGAAGATTGCGGTGACATACTCCTGGGAATATGGTTGGTGTTACTCAACCACCAGAAATTTTAGTAACTTCTTTTATAGATTTGTAATTTCATAAATGTGTTTTCCCTTTTTTTTTTAAAAAGATTTTTTTTTTTTTTTATTTTCAAAAGATGCCTATACTTTTTTTTTACTTAATACTTCCGATGTGTGGATTATAAGAACAAAAATGAGGTAAAGAAACTTTATCTCCCCTTTTTTATACGAGTTAAAAGATAAAAGAAAGGAATTGCTTGGATCATTCAAATTTTGCTTTATTATTTCGAGTCCTAGATGCCCTAAAATTTAAATTTTGATAGGAATTTAACGTAAAAAGGAAAACTATACCTAATAATAATACATCCACGGGGAGGTGAAATAAAAAAAGGGAATGTTTACTTGGTAAAAGGGGGGAAAAACCAATTTTGCACTAAAATTGATGAAGGAAGGATCATGTCAAAATTTATTTTTTCTTTGTTGTAAAATGACATATGAGCTTGTTGTACAAGCGCCAAAGGATGACATTATTGCAAATTTTTTTAATCCGAAAATAGGGGCCCCATTTTTATCTCTGAAAAAGTTTTTCAGTGGTGATACTAGGTTGTTTTTTTAGCCGGATTTCCCTTTCTTTTGCAGACCCACCAAGGAGGCTCTACTAAAGCGAGAGAGGGGGTTTTTGTGTATTTTGTTGAATCTGTTGTTTATGGTCCCAAAAGGCATTGTGATCTAGGTCCACTTCCCATTTTAAACCCGTAGCTGGTGCACAAGTCACCGTGTTCTAAATTCTAATTGCGTGGAATAGTAGGTCATCTTTCCAAACCGGCAGGCCTTTTGTGTGTAGCTGGAGTGCCATTTGCTCTTCCCTTGCTAAAAAGTTTTCAATTTTCCCAATTTCAACAATTTTTTCCAAATTTGTTTTAATCATTACTTAACTCATATAATGTCGTGTTAATACATCACTTTTTAAACATTAGAGGATAAAAAAAAGGGATTAAAGGTTTTTTTAAAAAAAATAAATATATAAAAAAGATGGAGGGAAAAACTTTGGGCAATTTCCCAAGGTATGTTAGGGGGGCAAATTTTTAAATTTTTAAAAAAAAAAAAAAAAAAAGCCCCACATGGTTCCCCTTTTATGGGGGGAAATCTTGGGGGACCCCCCCCCTTTAAATTTTTTCTTTTTCAAAGGTATAGTTGCCCCTTCCCAAAGGGGTTTTCCCAAAAATCCCTTTTTGGGAAAAATTGAAAACCTATACCTCAGATTATTGTGCAAAAAAGAATCAGCGGCAACCAATTGCTGTTGTCTTTTTTTGGTGGGACTTTTTTATTATTGCTTTTTTTTTTTTTTTTGTTTCTTCCCCAGAGTAATGTTTAATTCCCTTTTAAAATTTAACCTTTCACTGCCGCCCCCATGAAAAAAGATTTAAAATTCTTGCTCCTTTATTATTTTTACCCTCTTTATTTTTTTCATTTTAAAAAAAAATGTAATTTTTTAATTCATATTAAGATGATGATGAGAGATTCTAAAATATTTTTTTCAAACCCCGGGCATTTGTAAAGTGTATTAAATGAAAAAAATTTATTTTTTCTTCAAATTGATTTTTATTTTTATTGTTTTGATTTTAACATGCTTTTCATATCGTATTAAGTTTTTTTTATTTTAAGGGTTACACTAGATTTGATCCATAGGAAGGGGTTACCTTTTTGTTAAAAAATTTAATTTGTCCCTCCTCTTTTGTGAAACCGAGTATAACTAATTAATGAATTAGTGTTTTTTTTATTCTACACAACCATTACTATAATTTTAAATACTAATAAAAGTGATAGGTAGGAGTAATATGACCAAAGATGATATAAAACCCTTTTAGAAAGGATAGTAAAGAGTAAAAAGAAGGAATTTGCTACAAGGTTTATAAAGTTCCCCCCATAACAATTTGGGTTTGGTTTAAAAGTAACTTCATAAATCCAATGTCGTGATAAGAGCAATAACATCATGCATTTAGTTTAATTATTTTGGGAATTCCAAAATTAAAAAAAATTAATTATTGGTGCCCCATAATCTATCATGTAATACAAGAAAGCAGCACAAATATTGAATTTTTTGATAATCTATTATAAATTACTCTTGTTTCCCAAAAAATTAAACAAAGGTTAAGTGGCTAATTGTTGTTTTTAGATAGTTATTTTAAAATATTTCTTTTGGGTTTTAGGAAATTTAAAAGGGTTTGCATAAAAAAATACCCAACCTTTTTACTAAGGTTATTGTGTGTTTAAATTGAATTTATTTTTGGGAATTTAAAATTTGAAATTGACCATTTTAATTAAAATAAATAAATTAAAAATAAGGGGAAAAAGATGCAAAGTAAGGGTTTAAATAGGGGAAACCATTTGTTTAAGTGGTACACCACATCAAATCATATAAAGGTATTTGACCTAAGTTAGATCAAAGTATCCCAAAAAATTCCATACATTGTCTATCGTGCATTAGAATTGAAACCCCCCTGGGCACCCCATGTATTTGTCCCCAAATCTATTTCCAAAAAACATTTGAATTTCCCTTTTGCCAATATTGCTTGCAAATGAAATACTTAAAAAGGGGGGAAAATAAAATCCCAAAATATAGTTAGCCCCCCCATAGCAAGAATGTTTAAAATTTTAATGTGATGTGAAAAAGAGAACTCTTTATTTTGAATTTTTGATTAATTTCAATTTCTAGGTATTCTAAATTTAACTTAACATTGGTTCATAATATCTAAGCCTAAATTGTCTATGTCTATCCTTTGCTTTTTTTTTATTATTTGTGAATTTTTTTTTTATTTTTTTTTGGTCCCCCAAAAAAAAAGGGGTTTTGGGGGGGGGGGTGGAGTGGTGTTGGGGGTTGAAAATATAGGTATTAAAACATAAAAAAGCTTTGCATAGGGAAGCACTTGGATGCTTCTTAATTTCATATAACATTTGGATTGGGGCCCCATTTTAAAAATCGTATTGTATCACTTTAAAGAAGTAAGTGAAATTTGGGGTTTGTATTTTCCCAAACCAAAATTTATTCTAATGACCTAATGAGGGGGTTTGAGTGAAAAGAGGCAAAAAACCGAAAATACTTGCCAAAGGGCCCAAAATTTGTTTTAAATGGTTTTTTTTTTTTTTTTTTGGGGGAATTTTTATTAAAGCGGGCTTCTCTTATTTCTTTTTAGTTGACATAAAATTTCTTGGGATTTCCCCCCTTTTTCCTAATCTCTTGGGTTTCTTGGGAATTGTTTTTGGGGTTTTTTAAATTTCCCAAACATTTCAAGCTTTAGACTGCCCCACGTAGTTTTTTTTGGGTCACCCCAATGCTTTAAGAAAATTTTCAACGATCTTGATTTATTATGTACCTATGTGTGCAATAGTATATCTCCATTTCAATCTCTAAAAACAATTATTCCCCATGGATGCTCATCACTAATGAAACCCCTTTTGCTTGTTATTTTGAAGCAAATTGCCCTCGTTTTAAATCTTCCCCCAACCATGTACTTTTGAGTTATTTTATCCCCAAAACCCCAAAAGGCTTAGGATATATGATCCCAAATTTTAAAGGGGATGATGCTATATTCAATCTTGAATTTTAAAAAAGATAACAAATTACATAATTCCATAAAATTTAATTCCCATCCCATTAAAAAAAGTTTAGCTAATGGATAGGGTTTAAAAAAACATAACAAGAAAAATTTCCATCAAAGGCAAACATAAGTTTTGGATTAGACTAAAAGATGAACAATGGAAATCCTAATATAAACTCTTGGTAAACCTGGGGGAGTAAAAGCCCCCAAAAGACTCAAAATGTCCTAAATCAATATTATCTAGCTAAAATATTACAAACCCACCCCTAGTTCTATTGTAACTAGAGGAAAGTTTGGGAAAAATTTTAAATGAATAGAAAAGCTTTTTCAAAAACATAAAATTGAAACTTTTTTTACTAAGCCCCTGTCGTTTAGAAGACTTAGGATATCATTTAAATTGACATATTTTTCGTTTTTAACTTAAGTTGAGTGGGGTTTGCCCTTTTTATTTTTAAACAGTTAGGTCGAAGCCATCCAAATCCGCTCGACCTTTTTTAATTTTTTAAACCTTAATGACCCCCCAACCAGTGAAGGAGTGGCTTTTTGTGTGGGGCTAGAATCTTTAGTTTCTTAATGAAGTCTTTTTTCCCATTATGCAAAAAAAGTTGGGAGCCGTGGGTTTGGGGGGTTAAAATTCTTATGATCTTTAATGCTTTAAGGGGCATTCAAATGGCTTTAACTTACCATTTGAATTTTCTGTCATTAAAAACAATAAAATCATACAAATTGGGCCCTAATTTAAGCTAGTTTTTTTGTTTTTTTTTTTTTTCATTTTTTTTATGCATTTCCCCCATTTTCCCATGTTTTAAAATTATTTTTCATTGATTTTAAAACCAAATTTATTCAAAAAAAATGCGTATGAGTGCGAATTTTAAGTTAAGATAATGCAAAAATTTTATGTTTTATCAATTATAAAGCTTTTTCATGTGATTATATCTCTCCATTTAAATTATCTTGGTTCAATGCGGGGCTGGAGGTGTCATCATTTAATTTACCCCTTTCATTTGGGTTTTTTGGAGGAACTTAAACTTTTTTTAAATCTTATTATAGCCATGTATTTTTTAGTCAATTTTATAAACCCAAATTGGGCCCCAGATACTTTTATTTATGATTTAAGTGGGGAAATTTGGGGTCTTAACTTTTAACCCCTCAAAATTTGTTTAGGTCATATCTAAAAAAAGGGTTTGATAATGTCTCTAATTGAGTTACGTTTTTTTTTTAAAATCAAAATATGACGGTCTATGCATTAAAGTACATAAGGATTTTTAGGCTAAAGTTCAATGCATTTATGAGGGGGGAAAAAATTTTGACTTTTAAATGTTGTATTCTCTAAGAGTGGATTGTCTTAAAAATTTCCAAGTATGTGGCTTCCCCTTTTTTGTTCTTTAAAAGCTTAATTCCTTTTTGTTTAAAGAGTAGGGTTGGGTAAACACATGTAATGTCCCATATGTCCCCACTAATTTTTAAGAAAATTTTTTAACAAACTTTTGGGAGATAACCAACTGCTTAAGAAATTTGCACTGTATTTAATTTTTTAAGATTTTGTTATAGGTATTACGGTATTTATGGGATAAAAATTTTTAAGAAATATATCTTTAAAAGGATTAAACCCTTTAAAAATTTATTTGGGGATCTGATATTATTTTCATACACATCTTATATTTTAAAATTAAAAAGAAATGCTATTTTGCTCAGACCAGACAAACTTGCTCAAAAATTTGTTAAGATAAAGTGGAATTTGGATCAACAGTTAAGGGTTTAAACGACCCCCGTTTACTTTTGGGTTTGGATGCGCATGGGACGGACTCTAGGGGAGTAGCATAATAGACTTCTTTTAGAAACTTCTCATCCTCTTTTAATTTCCCAAAATAAATTTTAATATATTTTTCTAGCATGATGGGATAGCAATGCTGACAAGATTAAAATAAATAAAAAAAGCAACCAAAACCCTTCTTTTTTATATTAAATGAATTAATTAAACAATTTATTTTAAAAATACATAAAAAAAAAAAATAAATTTAAGTGTTTTCATAAGAGTTTGATATAAACCATACACATGGTTTGATAAACCCAAAAAGGGAGTCAAGAATAGTAGGGCTTTTTATTTCAAAGGGGGGACCCTTTTCCCTGAAAGCTCCCTCTCCCCCGCTTTCTCTCTCCCCTCAACTCTTTAAACTCCTTTTATTATTCAACGGCAACATCGGGGGTTTCTTCTTTTTGCTCTTCTATTTTTTTTGAAATTTTTTTACTTAAAAAAAAAAAAAAATCCGGAAAAAGTTATAAAGGGGCAATATTGAAAAAAAAAAATTTCCCAAAATTTTTCATTAATATTTAATTTACTATCTAAACGTCCCAAAATTTTTTAATTTAATATTTGATTAAAAGTTCCATTTTTAGTTATGCCAAAATAGTTTTGGGTTTTTTTAAAAAATTTTAATCAATAGTTAAAGAAATAAATTTTTTTATCTTTTTAAATTTTTAAAATTTTTGCCCACCAGGGGGGGTTCGTTTGAAAAAAAAAAAAAAAATTATACATTTCCCATCCACACACATATTGACGCATAAATCTCTCTTTTTCTTCACTCGTTTTAAAATAAATGCGCTCACTTATTTTACAGCCATTTTCCCTTTATCTGCCCGGGGTCTTTTTCTTCTCCATTATTGCAATTTTTTTTTTTTAAAAAAAAAACAAACCAATACAAGCTAGCTTTTTTTATGAATTTTGACCACAACCCATTTTTTTTTTCATTGTAATTCTTTACCCCCTTCTCGGAATTCGTATTATGCTGCCCCAAATTAGAACTTTTTAGGTAACCACAATGTGCTTAATGCGAATTAACCAAGCAAGCTTGTAAGTGAAATGGGGGCAATTAACAACTCCCTTTGAAAACCCGAAATCAAGGGAATCAATGGGGAACCCAAAATTCATTTTTAATTTTTTTTGATAGTAATGTTTTAGATTATAATGTTGTTTGTGTGATTGTGTGGTTTCAAACCTTTCCAAAAAAAGATCTTTGTTTATAAAGGGTTTGGGGAAAAATTTTAGGATTTTTT
>JBBMOL010001856.1:0-31515 GCA_037954665.1 Laguncularia racemosa
CATAAAAGGCTATATGAATTTTTTGGGTGCTTTTTGGCTTCATTAATGCACCTGCCACTTTTCAATCCTTTTGGATGATCTCTTTCGTCCTCATCTATGTCACTTTGTCTTGATTTTCTTTGATGATATTTTGGTATATAGTGGCAGCTTTGAGGATCATCTTTGTCGTTTGCGTATGGATTTTGAGCTTATGTGCTCATAATTTTATTGCTCATTGTAAGAAATGTTTGTTTGGCCAACATTCTTTGGAGGTATCTTGGCCATATTGTTGCTGTTGCTGCTGTTCAGGTTGATGCTTCTAAAGTTGTTAGTGTTCTCAATTGGCCTATTCCTACTACTTTGAAGGGTGTTTGGGCTTTTCTCTGTTTGACAGGCTATTATCGTAAGTTTATTCATGATTATGGCTAACTTGCCCGACCTTTAACTCTTCTATTGAAGAAAGACTCCTTCCACTTGAATGATGTGGCCCTTCATGCTTTCCGTTCTCTTCAACAGGCCTTGGTGAATGCTCCTGTATGCCATGCCCGAGTTTCTAAGCCTTTTGTTATTGAGTGTCATGCATCTGGTCGGTATTGGGGCTGTCCTTATGCAAGAACAGAGTCTGATTGCTTACTTTAGTAAGGCTTTGGCTGATGCAACTTTGGCCAGGTCTACTTATGAGTGGGAAGCTATGGCTTTAGTGCTTTCCATTCAACATTGGCACCCATATTTGCTGGGATGCAAATTTCTTGTTCTCTCTGATTAAAGAGTTTATGTTCTTTGCTCTACCAAGGTATTACTAATCTAGCCCAAAAAACACTGGCTAGCAAAGCTTTTGGGCTATCAGTCATGCTGTAATCCAGGATCCTTTTTTGTCTACTGTTATGATTTTTTGCTAATCAAGCTGCTGATGCTCTGTCTCGAATCCCTTCTACTCTGGCTGTGTCTGTGTTTCTGGTCCGATTTGTCTGATCATTTTGCTATCAGTCATGCTGTAATCCAGGATCCTTTTTTGTCTACTGTTATGCATTATTTGCAGCAAAGGCTTACTGCTCCTAAAGGTTATCGTTTGGCTCATGATGTTTTGTATCATAATGGCTGTTTGGTGATTCCTCTAAGTCTCACTGGGTTTCTATTTTTCTTCACAAGTTCCATTCTACTCTACCAGCTGGTCATGCTGGGGTCTTATGGACTTCAAGAGTCTTGCTGCTAATGTCTATTGCCCTGGTATGCGCAAGGATGTGGAGGCTTTTGTGGCTGCTTGTGAGGTTTGCCAACATAATAAAGTCCAGTCTTTTTCACCAGCAGGCTTATTGTAGCCTCTTCCTATTCCATGATTTTATCACCTTCAGTTTGGGAAGTACATTTCTCTGATTTTATTGTGGGTTTACCTAAGTCTCGGGGCTATGAAGTGATTTTAGTTCTAGTCGATCGCTTATCTACATATATGCATTTCTTGCTTCTTAATGTCCTTTTACTGCCTGTATTGTTGCCCATCATTTTATGATTGAAGTGGTCCAACTTCATGGCATTCCCGTTCTATTGTTAGCAATTGGGATCCTTTATTTGTTGGCACCTTTTGGCATGAGCTCTTTTGGTTGCAAGGCACTCATTTACGGTTTAGTACCACATCACCCCAAGTCTGATTGTCAAACCGAGGTTCTTAATTGTTGTTTGGAAGTTTTATTTTGTTTTTTGCTTCGGACCCCCTTGTGCTTGGGTGTTTGGGCTGTTTAGGCTGGTTTTTTTACCACACTTCTTTTCACACTGTTGCCGGGTAAAAACCCCTTTTAGGTTGTCTATGGTTGCAAACCCTCGGGCCCTTTAGTTCTTATTTGGGTGTGCTTTGTTTTTTCTTTCATGATGATAAACACTTGGGTGAGGTGTTGCAACTTTCCATTATAGTTTTGGTGTTCTTAGCCTTATATGTGTTTTTCTACTAAAAAAGTATATCATCCTTTAGGTTTATGAAGAAAAATTGAGGAGATGAAGAAAAAAAATAAAAAGGAGGATTTTTCTATTTTTTCTCTTTATGTTTGGGTATAATTAAAAGTTTAAAAAGGATAAAAAGGGAAAAGATGCAATAATAAAAACCCTTTAAAATACTTGAATTTCTAAAAAAAATTTTTTCTAAAAATAAAAAATTTAATTAATTTTCTCTGATAGCCCCAAAAATTACCCAGTCTATTTTAGGCGTAAAAAAAGGAGGGCAGGTCAGCCAAAAAAAAAATAAAAAAAAAAGGGCAGTTTTGGGTTTAAACTATTTTGTCGTTGAGGTGGTTGCTAATCCCAACCATCAGGTTGTTAAAAAACCCTAAATTTGTTGAATAGGTACTTTTGTTAAAAGAGAGAATTTTAAATCAAAAAGGTAGAGAAAAATTAGAGAGTTGGCCTTAGGTGGGGGTTTGCCCTCAAAACCCGAAACAACATTGAAATCTTTTTTTTAGTTAATAAAAAATCATTGGATTCTTGTGTATCCGGATCTTATCTTTTGGGGTATCAGAGCACTGATCCTCGGAGATGGTTGTAAGAAGGTGAAAACCGGTATAAGGAATTAAAAAGGGATTTGGAACTTTTTTGTAAGAAAGGCGAAATGATAGGGAAGGGTTAGAGAGCAATTAGTCAAGTTCCCAGGATTTTAGAGGCAAATTGACGTTTAACCAAGAAATGTGTGATTCCCTAAAGTCAGAAATGAAAAGATGATTTTGTTGGTTTTGCAAAATGGAAAAAAAGTAATGGTGGGGAAAAGTTGCGGTGACAAACCCGAATCAAAAAAAACTCGACCTAAATTTAAACCCTAAAAAAGAATAGGAAAAGACCCGATTGAAATAGAGAGTAGTTTCGGAGCAATGATTTGTGGGGTATTGCAACGAACCACATTTAGGGTTTGTGTGCAATAGTGAGTTTCACGGATTGTCGAACTAGAAGGAGAGATCCCCGTTTTGGGGGCATGACGGTGGGTGGTATATGGGTCGAACGTTTTTCTTGGTGGGGAGATTCTCGGAAGCTGAGAAGATGGAGTTGGGGAATGAGCTTGGAAAAAGACGCGTTGACTTGGTTTCTTTGGGGTTTTAGGGGTGAAGGCCAATAGCGGACGGGGCAGGGGGGCAAGAAGTTGTTGATACGAAGTTTAGACCTGCTTGAAGGCACGCAATGTCAAAGGCTATGGCGGTGAAGCAGATCGGAAATTTTGCAGATACCCCCGAAAAGTTTCTTGAACTTGCAGCCCCACTTCCGGTTACTGATTTGTGTTTGAAAGCATTTTATGAAGGTTAGTAGATGATTAAAATTGGGTGCAGTTTCTGAACCAAGGGGTTTTGGGTGAAAGAGGGAATTAGCACAACAAGTGGAAAGAGAAATTGAGAAGGATGAGTGCAAGTAGAGGAAATCGGGGGGGGGATAGGAGTAAGGATGGGAAACATTGGATCAAAGTTGGAAATTGTGGAGTTGGAAAAAGGAAAGATGTTGGGAAAAATAATGAGAGTCGGTTTAATTGTTCCCAAAATAAAGGTAGTAGGGGAAAAAAAAAGGGTGGGAAATATTGGAGGTTTTGGGGGTTTGCCCTTTGGAGGTTACAAGAAAGAAAGCCAAGGGAATTTGCTTAGTGTGTGAAAATTTAGCCTTGGGCACAGGTGAAAAAAAAAGGGGAATTGCAAGTACTTGCCCAATGGTTGACGAAGAGGAGTTGGAAGAAGTAATTTGAGGAGGTAATGAAAAAAACTCTTAAAAACCATAGAGTTTGCGGGGTGGGTTTATGGGATTTATTTTCCCTAAAAGTGAAGGTAGAGGAATGGGGGAAGGAAGAGAAATTTTTGTGTTATTGATGTGGTGCTTGCCAATTTTTTTCTTGGGAGTTGCTGACATACTAGATTGTAGCTTGGAGAAAACTGAAAAGTATGTGGTAGCTATGGGAAATGGGTCGAAAATTAAAGGTGAAGGGGTTTAAAAAAGGGGTGGTTTGTCGTTCAAGGAGTGAAAGTAGAAGAAGAATATTTACCATGAGGTTAGGTAGCGTGATTATTTTGGAATAATGGCTCAGATTTGGGAAAGGGTTTGTGCACGATTGGAGTAGTGTATGGAGTTCTCACAGCGGGGCGATTTCCATTGTGGGAGATTTGCATTTTTAAAGGGACCCTGAAAGTGAAGGAGTAGTATATTCCATAGAGGAAGAGATTGTTATTTGTTACATTTAAGGTCGAGGGGTTTGGAGAGTCGAAGGATCAAAATTAATTCCATTGGAAATTAAACTGTACTAAAAAGAATTTGAGGTAGTTTTCAATTGGCCACAAAAATTACCTCCGGAACGTGTCAAGAACCATGCAATTGTTTTAAAGGAAGGAGTAACCTTGTGGGTTTAGACCTTATAAGTACCCCCAATTTAGAAAAAACGAAATAAAAATTAGTAAGGGAAATGTTGGATTCAGGAATCATTAACCGAGTATTAGTCCCTATGAATCCAGTGTTATTGGTAAAGAAGAAAGATGGTGGGTGGGTTTTTGTGCGTTTTTTGTGCTTTGATAAAAATCACAGTGGTGGACAAATTCCCTTTTTATTAAGATGAGTTTCTGGATGAACTAATGGGGGTTTGATTTTTTTAAGATAATTTAAAGTGGGGTATCATCAAATTCGAATGAGGAAAAAAAAAATATAGAAAGATTTCATTTGGGGCCCTGAAGGCATTTTGGTTTCTTGTAATTTTCCCTTCGGATTGCGAAAGCTGCTACGTTTTAATCCCTCATGAATCACATTTTTAAACCTTTTTGGAAAGTTTGTGTTAGTTTTTTTTGTAAAATTTAGTTTACAGTGGAACATTGCTGCCCCGGCACTTTTGAGAGTGGTTTTTGGGGGTACCTGTCTCAACAGTTATATGCAAATCCGAAAAAATGGTTTTTGGGCAAAGGGGCCCTTTGAGTATCTCGGTACTTGTTTCAAAAGAGGGGGGGGCAGTTGACATGAAAAAGTTCGGTGATGGGGAACTGGCCAAAACCAAAAAATGTCAAAGAATTGAGAAGTTTTGTGGGGCTAACAGGATTTTTATGGAGTTTGTCAAAAATTATGGAGAAATTGCATGGTACTGACCCCTTCTTAAAAAAAAGAGCTTTAAGGGATTTGGGGAGAGTGGGATGCTTTCAGATCTCAAACAGGCCATGATTGCACCAGTCCTTGCATACCTAAATTCTCCAAGATTTGTCGTGGGATTGTGCTTTGTCCCCCGTCTTGGGGGTGTGCTGATGCAAAATTGGCCCATCGCTTATTGTCAGGTTTTGCAGAAATAAAGCAAATAAGTTACTTTGAACCCTGAAATTTTTGGTATGTTTTGGGAGTTAAGAGGGGGGTTTGTATCTGTTAGGGTCCTTTATATTAGGCAGACCCGGGAACCATCAAAAACTTGCTAAGCAACGAGAAAATTTATGGATTTCAAGTGGCTATCCCAAAAGTTGGGCTAGACTTTTGATTAGTACAAGGTTGGTAGGGGGAATAGAGTGGCAGATGCATTGTTAGAATTTCCAACAACATGAGTTGATGGCGTGCAGTAGTTCGATATTTGGGCAGGATTAAAATGGTGGAGGAGATTGATGCAGTTTAAAATTTTCCCAAATTAAAGCAGAGATTTTGGGATGGTGGTGCTCACCCTCAAATTTTTAGTGGTTCAAGACCGTCTTTTTCATGGCGACTAGTCATTCCAAGAAACTTCATCATTGTTCCGTCTTTACTTGGGGACTGCCTCGAAGTTTAGGGGGTCATGGAGAAGCTTTAAGACTTATAAAAAATTAGCAAGTGAGTTTTTGGGAGGGTATGAAACACGATGTGTATAAGTTTGTAGTGAGTGCCTTACGGTCAGCAAAACAAGTATCTTTCGCTTCTCCTGCAGGTCTTCTGCAACCTTTATTGGTACCCTTTAGAGTTTGGGAGGAATTTCTATGGATTTTATTTAGGGCGCCCAGATCAAAAGGATTTTCTGCTTTCCTAGTGTTGTGGACGTCTTATAAGTATGCTCATTTCATTCCTTTGAAAACCCTTATACTGTCAGTTTGGGCTTTATCTTTTTGAAAGAAGTGTTGGTACCGAATTTTCCGGCTCTATTGTGTTTTTTAGAGATAAAAATTTTTTTAGCAGTTTTTGGGAGGAAATGTTTAAGTTGCAGGGCACCCCCTTGAAAACAGTTCCCCATATCACCCCTTTAACGGTGGCTAAACTAATGGTAAAGATGCTTGGGCGTATTTGCGGGTTTTTCCCGCCGCAACCTCAGGTTGGGTTTAAAAGGTTGAGTTGAGCTGAATTTGCTATAATACTTCTTTTCATTAACTTCGCACTAACCCCTTCAAAGTTTTTTATGGCGAGATCCTCCCACTTACCAGCTACACCATGCTCTACTCCATTGACCCATTTTACCTGGGTGCAGGGAAAAAGACGTTCTTGTTTGGTTATGATACCATTTTTTTTCTAGCCAACAAGGATGAAATTTACAGCGTGGGAAAAGCGAGATTGGAGTTTCAGATTGGCGATAAAGTTTTTGTCAAGTTTGGCCCTTATTGTCAATATTCGTTGGGGAAAACGAAGTAATGAGAACAGCACCTGTTATTTTTGCCTTTTTGGGTCCTAAAGCGCATTGGGGCAGTGGAATCAGTACAATTACCCTCAGTAGCCAGGTACATTCAGTCTTTTGTCTCTCAACTTCACAAGGGTTTTTGGGCCCCACTGATTTTTGATACAAATGTTTTCCCAAACCCGTTGATCATCTCAGGTATGCAAGTTAGTTGGGCGCATTACTTGCAATTCGCAATCTCTCTTCTTCTAGGATTGGAAAATTTTGTACAAGGGTTTGGGCCTCTCTACTTCTGAAGCAAATTGGGAATTTTTGTGATATTTCTGTAAGGTTTTTTGGTTTACCTTGAGGACAAGGGGAAAACTTAGGGGGGGTAATGATAGCCCAAAATAAACCCAAAATCTATGTTAGGGGTAAACAAAAGGGGGGCAGGTCGGCAATAAAAATAAAAAAAAAAAGGGGGGATTTGGTTAAAGCTTAGTCAGTTGAGGTGGTTGCTAATCCAACCTCAGGTTGTTAGGAAACCTAAATTTGTTGCAAAAGATACTTTGGTTAAAAAAGAGAAAGTTAATCAGAAAAAGTAGAGAAAAAAATTTGAGAATTGGCTTAGGCTGGAGGTCCCGGTCCCCGAAAAAAGAAACAACATTGTAACTCTTTTTTCTTTTGGTTAATAAAAATCATTGGATTCTTGCTTGTATCCGGGATCTTATCATTCTCCTATTATTTACAACACATTTATTTCAATACTCCCCCTCAAGCTCAGGAATGGATGTCTTCCATTCCCAGCTTGGACACAAGATTGTGATAACTTGAGCTACTTAGCCCCTTTGTTAGAACATCTACTAATTGTTGTCCTATTGGAACTTTGGACATACACACTAACCCTTCCTCCAATTTTTCCTTGATGAAATGTCTATTAATTTTGATATGCTTTGTCCTATCGTGTTGTATAGGATTATGAGCAATATTGATGGTTGATTTCTTGTCACAATAGAGCTTCATAGGACCATCCCATTTGAGTCTCAAATCATTAGCATAATCTTCAACCAAAGCAATTCACATAATCCTTGAGCAATTGCCGTAAACTTTGATTCGGTTGAAGATCTAGCTACCACATTCTTTTTTTTCCTCCTCCATGTTACCAGGTTACCTCCAACAAAAGTACAATACCCGGTAGCTGATCTTCTATTCACTAGAGAACCAGCTAGTCAGCATTAGTATAGGCTTCTAGAGTAGGTTTGGAGTTCTTTTTGAACAAAATTCCCTTTCCTAGACCGCTTTTCAAGTAGTGAAGCACCCTATATGCAGCTTGAAGATGAGATTCTCTCGGATCATGCATGAATTAGCTGATTACGCTTACTGAGTATGCAATGTTTGGTTGAGTGTGAGCTAGATATATAAGCTTTCCATCAATCTCTAGTACATTCTCTTGTCAATCGCTGGTTCTTAGCTTTTCCCAACTTGTGGTTTAGATCTATCAGAGTAGAGGCCGACTTACTTCCAATCTTCTCGGTTTTTGCCAATAAGTCGGCCACATATTTCTACTGTGAAATGAAAATTCCTTGTGTGGAATAAGCCACCTCAATACGAGGAAGTACTTTAGTTTCCTCAATTCCTTTATCTCAAATTCTCTGGTTAGCCGTTCCTTCAACTCATACTTTTCCTCTTCATCATTTCCAGTTATTATAATGTCGTCCACATAGACAATAAGCACAGTTACCCCCTACGGCCGAGTGCTTAATAAAAGAGTGTGATCCCTTAACTTTGTTTGTAACCAGGCTTCTTCATTACTTTCGCAAATCTTCCAAACCAGTTCTAGGGGATTGTTTTAAACCCATTAAAGCGCCTTCATCAGCTTACACATCTTATTCCCAGTGTCTCCCTGAAATCCTGGTGGATTATTCATGTAGATTTCTTGATTCAAATCACCACAAAGAAATGCATTTTTAACATTCATATTGAAGGAGTTGCCAGTCTAAGTGGGCAGCCAATGACAGTAAATTCTCACGGTATTATTTTTGCAACTGGGGAAAAAAATCTCCTGATAATCATTTGAAGTTAGTGAATTTTTTAATTTTGGAGAAAAGTGGAGCTTCTGCATGTGACTTTAAACCCATTAGTCATATTTACTTGACTTTTAAGTTGGTGTGCAAGGTGCTAATTTTAGGGCTTAAGAAGGAGGATGATGAGTTGGCATCTCGAAATGCTTTTTTTGATGGAAGATAGAGTCTTTTGTTGCTAATAAGTTAATCCTACATAATGATATCACAAGAGGTGGTGATGGGATTACTTGTACACTTAGCATGGAATGCGCTTATGACTTTAAATGGTGGATTTGACATACTGGCATTACTTTAAGTGATTTCTAGCTGCTGTTAATGTTATGGGCTGAGTTTAGGGTCTAGTCAAGAGGGCATGAATTGCCTATGGTGAATTTAGGGTTTGTCAAATTTGGGGTTTTGAGGCTCATTAAGAGAGAATCTTAGATCTCTTACGATACTTGCTAATCCTAAACTATTTTAGACTACATTGTTTCAAGCTGTGCTTCTAGTTTGCAAATTGTTGGAAATCGAGAGGAGCCCCTTGGGGCTGTCTGTAGCTAGGAAGTTATTACTCTAGTTCAGGAGACTAGTTCGACATTTACGGAGAAAGGTTGCCTTTATGGGTGGTTGGCAGGGTTGCACAAGAATGGCTGTTGCACTAGATGATCGTGCTTGGTTGGTTGCATGCATGTGGTTTGATTTCCTTGGTTGCTGGTAGATTTTGAGGTCTGATGAGAATGGGGATGTGTTACCTGCACTAGATTGAGTTGAGGTGACCCGATTTCAATGATTTGATGTTCTAAGCATGTGTTAGGTTGCGCACGAGTCTAGTCAAGTGACTTGATTCAAAGAGATTCTTTGGTTCGATCATGTTTGGGGTGGTCCCCATTTGTTGCCCCAAGTCTGCTTGCATGCTTCTTGCACTATAGTTTTCTACCATGCAAATCTAAGAAATCTATCTTGCTATCTCCTCCATTCGCTTGGTTAGTTTCAATGTTCAACTGCCTCCTGTTCATGCAAAACAACCTTGTGTACATACTAGCATTTTTTTTTAATACACCATTTTTTTTTTGAATCTGACATTTCATCCAAAGAAATATACATTGCCGTTTTGCTCAATCTTGAGTGTACTGTTGAAGAAAACACAGCGAACATTCATGAAGATTGGCTTTGATGCCCGGTTGTTACAGGCTCAGCATTGGGAATTAGGGGTTTTGAGGGCTTTATTAGGAGAACTTGCTGCTCTTTTACATTACTAGTTACTAACTAATTTGGAATGATTTATGGATAACTTCTTGCTTGTTTTATTTATTGATAATAGCGGTTTATATGCAAAAAGCTTTGGATCTGACTTTCTCATATTAGATAAACCATAAATCTAAAATATCTCCTAAAATGTGTGAAGTAAAAAAATGATCAAATATGGTATTTGTTTCCCATTCTAAAGGTCTCTTGATCCAATACTAATGATATTCCTAACAGTTGATGATCGTTGTATTTTTATTGCCTCTTTTCACTAATGGTGAATGGGAAGAGACTAGAATTTTTGGTAGCATCAGGAGGTTACCTGCTACTTTTATGTGCTTTGGCTGTCCATCTTTAGAGCTAGTTGATTTGGGGGGTTGAATTTTCAACTCTCACAGCATCAGGAGGTTACCTAACAGTTGATGATCATTGTATTTTTATTGCCTCCTTTTCACTAATGGTGAATGGGAAGAGACTAGAATTTTTGGTAGCATCAGGAGGTTACCTGGTACTTTTATGTGCTTTGGCTGTCCATCTTTAGAGCTAGTCGATTTGGGGGGTTGAATTTTCAACTCTCACAGCATCAGTCTTGTCTTGTTACTTAATCAACCAATGCTCTTTTTGTGATCTTACTTAGTGAGTAGTAGTGCTTTCACCACTCAATGTTTGCGATTAGTTAAGAAGACTAAGATTGAGAATCGATGTATTTATGGTTACTTTGAAAACTTGTATTGTTTATGGGTGGATGAAGAATACTATGAGCTATGATAAATTTGAAGAAATACTCACAGGATGTTCTTTATCCATTCCTTGTCTTTTGAGTGGAAGGATAGTTTCTCCTGTCAAGTAAGGATTCTTGAGAAGTAATTTTAAGGATGTATAATCTTCAGGGAAGCTGATATGTCTTGGTTTCTGCATGCTGGCCTTTTAAATCTAGTTATCTCCTGCAATATCTTTGCTCGATTCTTATGAGTTAAGCTTTCCTCCCTTACAGGAGTTTAATAGGTGCAGATGGGTCTATTTTAGAATGACTTGTAGCATGGAACCTTTTAGTTGATATAGAGATCATGAACCTTTTATCTTCTTCTCTCTGTATTTTTTTGGCTATTTGGGAGGAAAGAAATAAATTGAATGGTATAGAAATAGATTTGTGTTATTCTTGAGTATGGTGTTTCACTTTTACGTTTTGCTTGCTATGCAGCATTTTGGAAATTTCATGCTGTCTTGACTTGATATGCATTGTGTTCAATCTTGTTAGTGGAAAGTACACTTAGAAAGTCCATTCCTTTTACTACTAGAAAAAGTTGTCTCTCCAGTTTCTTCATGGTTGGGATGTGATTGTCTGTTATTTTCTTTTAGATTTGCCTCATCTTATATAGAGTTTCTTCATCCATGCAACAAAATTTTCATAAAAGTGGCATCCACTCTCCTTTAAAAGGAGATGGAACCCTGTATCTCTTCCTCTACATAAATCAAAGTTGAGATGATCAACTTCTTCAAGAATTTATTCCATAATTAGTGAAGAGCTATGGATTGTATCCTTGAACTTTGTTCCTGGCTTCTCAATTGGCCACAACTAGAAGTTAGAGTAACTTAGTTAAGCCTATCACTTCCTTAGAAGTTAAGGACACTGTGGTTTTGGCAAAGTGAGAAGGTGCTCCGCCTTCATGGGTTTAATCCCTTATTTCCAGTAGAAGCTTGGGACACAGTTGGAGAGGAGCTTACTATGATAGTTAGACTTTTCTTTCTTTCTTTTTTATTTTTTTAACTAGATCACTCATGAAGAGCCTCATTGACCTTAGTGCCTAAGTCTAAAAGCCCTTTTGTCTCTTGGGGATATTAGACCTTGTCAACAAACATGAAGAGAAAATTCTCTCTCACACATTCCCTTTTATTATATATATATATATATATATACAATTTTACATTGCCATCAAGATTAGAAAAAAATAGGAAAGCATATTTTATTATTAACCTATTCTAATTTTATCTTGAGATTTCTATATTAAAAAACTTCATAAATAAAAAATTTCCTAATTTAATGCTGTGGTCTTCTAACACTCCTCAAGTCGGTGAATATTATATCATCATTCCCAGCTTGTATATAATTGTTGAGAAATTAGGAAAACTCAACCCTTTTGTGAACACATTTGCTAGTTGTTGTTTGGTAGAAATATAAGGTGTACAAATTAGCTTGCTGTCTAACTTTTCCTTTATAAATGTCTATCATTTTGACATGCTTTGTCCTATCAAGTTGTACGGGATTGTGTGCAATGTGATGGTTGATTTGTTATCGCAATATAGTCTCATAGGTTCCTCCCACTTTATCTTTCGATCTTCAAGAATAATCTTTAACCATAAAAGCTCCCCAAACCCCTTGAGCCATAGCCTTAATTTCGCTTCTGCACTTGATTGAGCCACCACGTTTTGTTTCTTACTCCTCCAGGTGACTAAATTACCTCCTAAGAAAGTGTAGTAGCTTGTTGTCGACTGTTGATCAACTAGACAGTTAGCATAGTCCGCATTTGTGTAAGCTTCAAGAGTAAGCCCTCCACCTTTCTTAAATAAAATTCCTTTACCTTGACTAGCTTTCAAATAATGAAGTATGTGGTTTACAACTTATAGATGAACCTCCTTAGGATTGTGCATGATTGACTTACTATCTCACAGCATATGCAATATCTGGTCGTGTATGTGCCAAGTATATTTGCTTTCCAACCAACTTTGGAATCTTTTCTTATCCACGTCTTTATCATCCTCAGCTTTGCTTAGTTTGTGATTGAGTTCAATTGGTGTTGGAGTAGGTATACAAGCTATCTTGCGGATTTCTTTCAAAAGATCAACACATACTTCTGTTGGGAAATGAAAATACCTTATCGAGACGTAGTTACTTCTGTCCCTAGAAAATATTTCAATTTTCCCAAGATTTTGATCTCAAACTTCTTGCCAAACAAGCTTTTAAGATCTCCTTCTCTTTCTCATCGTTTCCAGTTAATAATTATGTCATCAACATACACCAAGAGTGCCGTCACTCTCCTTAAAGTCGTATGCTTGATGAATAAATGTATGATCGCCCTGACTTTGCTTATACCCATTGTTGATCATTACCTTAGTAAACCGGCCAAACCACGCCTTTGGGGATTGTTTGAGTCCATATAATGCCTTCTTTAGTCTACAAACCTTGTTCCCTTTCATTTCTTTTCCAAATCCTGGTGGCATCTCCATATATATTTCTTCCTCTAAATCTCCATGAAGAAATGCTTTTTTACATCGAACTGTTGTAAATCCCAATCAAAATTTGCAGCTATTGACAAAAGAATTTCTCACAGTATTCATCTTAGCTACTGGTGTGAAAGTTTCCTCATAATCTACTCCATAAGTTTGAGTGTATCCCTTAGCTACCAGTCTCGCCTTATATCTTTCTAAAGACCCATCAGACTTGTACTTAACAGCAAACACGCATTTGCATCTCACTATTTTTTTGTTTTATGGAAGTTCTACAAACTTCCCAAGTCCATTCTTCTCAAGGGCTTCCATTTCTATTCTCATAGCCTCTCTCCATTTCTCATCAGATATAGCCTCAAATAAGTTGTTAGGAATTTGAATGATGTTTATGTTAGCTAAGAAACTCCTGTGAGATTGAGAAAATCTATGAAAAGATATTGATTTGGCCAGTGGTTATTTGGATGTTTAGTACACTCTCTAGACCCTTTTTGCAAGGAAATAGATAGGTCAAGATTAGATGGAACAGTTAAGGGAATTGAATCTATGCATACCTCATTTCTAAGAGTAGAGTCTGAGTTTTGGAGTTGCATAAGATCAGTGTTGGGACTCCTCTTCTTGAATATACTTGTCTATACCTTCTACTGTCAAGGTCGTCATTAGTAGGGACTGTTTTTGTTTCAACAGTTTTTAAGGCTTGGTTCTAGTGGAGGTGATTTAGATAATGGCATTGAAGAATGTGATATTGGTAGTTCAAGATTGGATAATCATTTGCCTTCTCTTCTTCCATTGAATTAGACTCCCCTTGAAGATAATGCTGAGAGAAAAAAAGATTGGCCCTCCTCAAATTTAGTATCCATAGAAACATAAAATTTCTGTGTAGGTGGGTGATAACACTTGTAGCCTTTCTTTGTTGGAGAATACCAACGAACACACACTTGATTGCTCGTGGATCAAGTTTACTTCTGTTGTGGCTAGATACATGAACAAACGCTGGATACCCAAAAATTCAAAAGATTTATATTATTTGTTATTCTAATGTTAGGGTAAAACTTAGAAAGAAGTTGCATTGGTGTTTTATTCCCTAAAGTTTTGGAGGATAAACGATTTATGATGTGTGTAGCAGTGAGGACAACTTCTCCCCAGTATGATTTTGGAACATTGTTTTGGAAGAGTTAAGCCTGTTTCATGGTTAGTAAGTGGCCATTTTTCCTCTCAGCTAACCCATTTTGTTGGGGAGTATCTACACAAGATGACTCATGAATTATCCCTTCTTGTTGGAAATATGATGAAAGAACTTGATTGAAATAATCCCTAGCATTATTAGATTGGAATCTTTTTATCTTTACACCAAATTGATTATTCACCATGGCAATAAAGTTTGGAAGAACGGTAGTCAAATCTGATTTATGCTTAAGAAGAAATATCCAAGAGACTCTAGTACAATCATCTATAAAGACACAAACCACTTGGCTCCTATAATATTGGAACTATTTGGGCCCAAAAAATCAGATAATTAACAAAAAAGGAAAAACTTCTATTTTTTACTCATTGGAAAAAGGGGCCCTTTTTTTTTTGGCAAAAACCATACCCTCTTTTAATCTTCAACTTTAACATTTTTAAACAAAGAGGAAAAATTTTCTTTTAAAAAGTAAATGAATAACCAAACAAAAAGGTTTACCTAAAGACACTTTTTTTTTTAAACAAAAAACAACCCCCAAAAAATTTTCTTACAGGGGGATTAAATTTAAAACATCAAATATAAGATGCCCCTTTTTCCCTTTTCAACCCAATCCCTTCCCTTCCTTTGGGCCGAAAAACACAAAAGAAAAAAACCAAGGGATTTCAATTTAAATCTTTGGGGACTTTTTTGGGAAGGTTTTAATTTTGGGGCATAAGTACTTTTTAGTAGCAAGGGTTTTTCCAGCTGAATTTTTCCAACACCACCACTGTGGGAACTGACCATTTGCAAGGGGGCCTTCCTATTGGGGAAACAAAGGATAGGGTTAAAAATGAACAGGGGAAGGTGTCTTGGGTTTTGGGCCCCAGTAAAAAACCCCAAAGGCCCTTTTAGGGGTTTATTTTTGGGGTTTTATTCATAAAAGATCTTTACCAGAAGTCAAAAACCCAAAAAACCTTTTTTAATGACCCCAAAAAAACGTAAAAATCCAAAACCCGACCTTCTATATTAGGGAAATTAAAATCCTAGGGGGTTTTAATGTAATAATTTTGGTTATAAATATAATAGCAATATTTTATCATAATAAGTCATATATTAAATAAAAGATAAAATCAAGGACGGGGATATATATTTATCTTTTCCCTTTAAAAAAAAAGAGAAGTTTTTTTAAAATTATTTCTAATGGTATCAAGCTACGGAAATAGAAAACTTCAAATACTGCTTCTCTTCTCCCTTCTGTTCTTTTTTTTTTCTCTTTCCCGCCGCCCCCTCTCGCGTCTTTTCCCCTCTTCCGGGGAATCTCCCAACCCCCCCAAAACCCATATGGAAAAATCGGGGGATCTTTTTGGGGGTTTTTCAACAACAAATTCCTCCCTTTAAAAACGCCAAAACCCATTAAAACATTTTATCCAAAAGGGCCCCAGTCATTAAAATCAATGGGCCCTAAATAACTCCAATTCACAAGCAACAAATTTTTTTTACGGAAGGGAAAAAAGATACTACTTTACCGGGGCCCTTACTCAACCTAAAACCAAAGTTATTTCCCAAAAATTTAAATCATGGGGGGGAAAACAATCTTTTTTCTTCTAATTGGGGCCATGACAACCAGATTGGGGAGAACTTCTTCTTTACTCCCCGGCAAAAGAAATTTGGGATGCTGCCGGGGGTACATTCCAATCATAAAAAACAAATTTTGGGGTATTCCATGTGGGAAATACCTTCAAAATTAAACGGGAAAAAAACCCGGGCATCGTGGGACTTTACACTCCACTCACTTTGGCAACCCAAATAGAATTTTGAACCCCGGAAAGGAATTTCCCCTTTGGGTTGGGATTATTTTAAAAAATCATTTAAAAACCCAAACGGGTATTTAAGGCCCCTTTATCTTTAAAAAAATTTCCCTTTGAAATTTCCCAAATTTTCCCTTGGGAAAAAAGCCTTGCCTACTTTTCAATGTTTTCTGAAGCCAGGGGAAAAAATCGAAAGAAGGGGAAACTTTGAAAACCTATGTCAAAAAAAAACTCAGCTCTTCTCAGTAAAAGACCGGGTTCACCTTCCTTTTTGCTCAATGATAAAAGGAAACAAAAGCATAACAATCACAGGGCGAAACTCCCTGGGGTGATCATTGGGAAAAACTGGCCCCTTTAAGGGAAAATGCTGGAAACGCTAAAACCCCTTTTTGGAAATCTAGCAGAGACCGTACAAAGGGAAAAATTTCTTTCGTAGAGGGGGTTTACCAAAATTCAATCAAGCCCCAAAATTAAATTGGGAAACTCCAAAAACTATCCAGAAATTCACTAAACAAAAATCTTTTCAATGGGGAACAATAGGGGGTCACGCACTACATGTTGCTCAAACCCACTCATCAGGTATAGAAATCCCGGGGATAAAAAATGCAAGGGGCAATCTCTTTTACACTTACTCACCTTTAAAAACTACAAAATGTAAGGATAACCTTTTAATCCCACAAGTTTAAAGGGAAAACAATCTGCCTTTCAATTCTCTAAACTCTATTTTTTTGTTGGACTTACCTAATTCAATCTAACCTTTTGCAAAATAAAAAGGGTTTTACTGAGAGTGAAATAATTCTTTCCAACGTTTTGTATTTTAGGACTTTAGCTTGGGGGGGAAAAATTTCAATCTGGCTTCGCAAAGGTCTCTACATTCTTGATGTAAAAAATCCAAACCCAACACACTCTACAAAAAATTAGTTCTTGTTTTGGGGCCCCCAAATAAGGGTTAAAAAATCTTTATGGGCTTTCCGATTTTAAAATTTCCCAAATTTCTTAATTTTAAACGATTTTATCCATCCTATTTATCAAAAAAAATCCAAATTTCTTTCAATTTTGAAAAGTTTAATTTTTCAAAACCCTCCACAAAATACTATCCACACCCCACAAACCCCAAAAACCCTCCTTTTTTTCAACGGTATAGGGGCCAAAAAGGTTTTCCCCAAATTACTTACTCTGGGTTTCCCTTTGTTTGTTATGTTTAACACGTTTGCGGACAACCTCGGAAAAAAAAACCAGACCAACTATTATCAAACACTTTTCCCTGCATGGTTTAAAAACCCTTTTAAAGTCATCCAAATCCTCAAAATGATTTAAACTTCTTTTAAACCCCAAAACTCACTTTAAACCCAAAACACAAGGGATTGGTTTTAACAAATTCATGTGGGGGGATATACCCAACAAAATGGGTGGCCCAAAGGAAAAAAACCCTAACCTTAAATTTCCCTCCTTCTTTTTCAAAACCAAAGGGTTTTCCAAAAAAATTTTGGAGTGAACTGTACCACAGCACATATCTCTTTAGGGCCCTCACGTTTTTTTGAAAAAATTTTTTTCACCATTACAAACTCCAATTTTTCCCAAATTCACGGTTTGATCCCCAAATCCCCCAAAAACCTTTGGGGGCACGGGATTTGTTTACATTTAAACATGGGAAAACTCGATCCCTGTCACTTTAAAAGTATGGCTTTGGATTTCCACCAAACAAAATTTCAAAGTTTCTCCCTCTCACAAGTAAATTTTTTATCATACTATAAAAGGCCCCCTTCTTTGAAGAAAACCCCTTTTTTCCCAAATTCTTAATTCAGGGGGGCATGGACTCTAGAACCTACTCCGGAAATTCCAAATTGGGAAATTTGGGCACTTTTTGGGAAAAAAGCCTCTGGTTTCCCCTCCCAACTTTATAAAAGTCCCCGACACAAATCCAAGGAATTTTTACACCGATGAACACCCCAAACATCTCCTTCCTATCGAAGAAACTTGTTTTCACAAGAAGGGAAAAACATTGCAAAAAACAAAAACCCAAAAATCCTTCAACAATTCTGAAACAAGGAACCCAGGAAGGGTTTGTTTTCTAGCCAAAGGGAAAAAATAAAAATCAGATCCAAAATTTTTATTTGCTTTTCTCATAAAAGGATCCGGGTCATCACCAGCACCCGCTATGCAACTACATCCCTACTCAAAATTTTTCACAAAATTCCAGCATTTTAACCTCTCCGGCAAATTAATTCCCATTCAATTTTTTAACTCTAAAAAGGGGCCTGAATGGGGGAAAACAACACAAATTGAATCACGGGGGAAAAGGCACAGGGTTCAACCCTCATTACCACCAGGGGAAAAAGAATGTAGGTGCAAATTTTGGGTATTTTCAATCAAAAAAAAGGGCCCATAGGCAGGGTAGGGACAAAGCACTTTTTACTAGGGATTCACACATCATATGGAATTATTTCCCAAAAATTTTTCTCCTGTGGGTAACTCAATACCAAAACGTGGGGCCTTTTTTTTGTTGGGGCAAACAGGGTTGGCCACTTTTTTCCGGGTTGGTGAAAAAAAGCCTTTTTCCCCAATGGGGACTTAAATTTAAATCTATATAGACTTAAACCCACGGTTTTGAAACCGAAAAACAAAGGAAAAGTTGCAACTCAAAAGGCACTATATGGACTGAAACAATCACCCCACTTGGGGTTTTTAAAAGGGTTTTTACGATACTTTTTTAAAAATGCGGGGACTCCCCAACTCAACAAATCACAAAACTATTCATTAAATTTCATAGATGGGGGAATTATAAAATTGAATTTTATATGTTTATGAAATATCCTTACTGGGGGTCATGAAAAAGATGAGAAACCAAATCTTATTGTCCAAGGAATTCGAAATCAAAGACTTAGGCCCTTTAAATACTTTCTGGGAAGGGAAATAGGAAACTTCAAAAATTTCAGCCCTTTAACCAAAAAAATTCTGGGTCTTCTGGGCTGAAACGGAAAAGTGGGTTTCAACCTGGAAACACCAGGTCCCCAAACAAAAAAATTCCTCAACTAGAAAACAACAACAAGGGGCGTTAACAACGGTTGGAAAAAAGTTTATATATTTAGCCACACCTTTCCCAAAATAAACTTTGCATCAGTATTGGGGTCAGTAAACCCAACAACCATCACAATCACTAGGGAGTGGGAAAAAATCCTCAATTTTCCAAAAAGGGTCCGGAAAGGGGGTTAAATTTTAAAAACACCGATAGATCACTTGTTTTTCACCGATGCAATTTGGGCTGGATCCCCTGGGAAGAAGTTTTACATCAGGGTTTGCTCCCTTTGTTTGGGGGAAAACCCGGGAACAGGCCCAAAAAAAAGCAACAATAAGCCGACAGTTTAGGTTAGTTTCGAGCATTAGCTTTAACAATGTAAATTTTGGGAAAACCCTTTTTTAATAACTCAAAATTGGGAGGATGATCCTATTCAATTATTGGGGAAAATCAGTCACATTGCAATTGCCAAAACCCTTTTATCATGAAAAGCAAAGCATGTCGAAAAATAGGGACTTCATCAATTTAAAAATAAAAGAAAAAAATTTTTCTTAAATTTTTTCCCCCTAACAACAGGGGGAGACATCTTTACAAAAACCCCATTTTACCCAACTTTATTTAACAATTCCAAGCTTTTTAATAACATTTTTCATCTGGTTTAGGGGGGGAAAATCAAACTAGATTTTCTTCTATATTTAAAATTTAAAAACCTTTTGGGGTTTCAAGTTTAAAAATTTTTGTATAATAATAATACAATATTTGTACATATATATATGGGATATATTTGGAATAAAAATATTGTCCCAAAAAGATTTCTTTGGGATAATTTGATCCAAATTCCCTTAAAAAAATTTAAAAGAGAAGTTTTTTAAGAAATTTTTTGCTACAGATTCCTTAATTTTTTATCTCTCTTTGGGAAATAATTGGGGGGGTTTTCCCCCTTTATTTTAAACGGAAACCGCCCGGGTTTACTTGCTGTTATACCTTTAGATTACCTTTTGGGGGGGCCCCTCTTGCTTAAGAAAGGGTTTTTCCCTTTTTTCCACAAGATCCTTTTGTTCCTTTTTTCAAATAAGACCCAAACGTCTTAGGGGGTTTTGAGGTTTTATCTCTCTTTTGGGTCCTATTATTTCTTTTTTACAAACCCAAACTTCCTTCAATATCTCTATGCTACATGATCTTTTGGACTTTCCTCAGCCTTAACATTTAAAAACCCCCTTTTAAATAAGGGGCATTATCTTTACCAAAATTTATTTTAACTTGTTAAAAATTTGCATTTGGCCAACAAAAAATCATACATTCTCTTTCTCAATTCTTTAAAATTACTACATCATCAAACATTTTTTTTCAAAACCATTAAAATTCATTTTTGCCACAGATTTTCACAAATTTGATAACCATTATATTTTACGCCCTTTTTTGGGGACTACTTTTTTCTTTGGGCTTTAAACTCAAGGGGAAACATTAGCCTTTGAATATTTTAGAAAGCATCCCCAAAAACCCTTTGGAGAGGGGAGAAATATTAGGGGATAAATAATCTCAGGTTCATTGGGAAATCCTTTAAACCCGGGCAAATCAATTTAATCTTTCTTCTCCCTAATCCGAAGTTCCCTTTACCTATTTTTGGTTTCCCTTTCCCAAAATTTTGTCCAATTTTTCCCTTGCCTTTTACAATTACGGGCAATTTTTTACCATTTTTAAAAAAATTTTTCCCCTTAAGTTTTTAAGATTGATAAAAAATTTTACAAATTTACCCTTGGGGAAAATTTGGGTTTCTTGGTTTTTCCCCGTTGGGCATGGCTACAATTCTTTTCTTTTTTCCCTCTTTAAAAGGGTTTAGGGCTTCCTATCTTGTCTCAAAGCAAATTTAAAGGGGAAATGCTTTAAGGGGGGGTTTCTCAGAAAAAAAAAAAAAATAATTGAGGGAAATTTAAATATGGGCAATGGAACCCGACAAGGAGGGTTTCAAAAAAAAGACAATGTTGGGGAAGAAGGGGCCCAAAAAATTTTTTTTTTGAATTTCTAAAACCCAGGGGTTTTATACCATTCCCAAAAACATAAGAAAAAAATTCTTTTCTCACACATTCCCTTTTTATTTTAAAATAAAAATAAAAATAAATATATTCTAAATACAAGGGACCTTCTACCAAGATTTAAAAAAAAAGGAAACATTCTTATTCGAGCCCTTTTTTTAATTATCTTGAATTTCTTATTAAAAAAATTCCTAAATAAAAAATTTCCCCAAATTTTAAGCTATGGTTCCTTTTAAAGACCATTTCTTTTTAAAAGTAAATGCATCTCAAAGTTTTTCCCTTCTCTTCGGGGAAAAACAAACAACCTTTTACAAAGGGGGAAAAGGGGTGGGCAATGTGTTAATCACACAAAACTACAGGGTATCAAAGCTTATGTTGAAGATTTGGGGCTTTCCACATTTCCTTTTTAAACTGAATTTTTCCCCCACAATTTATTGGTTGGGTTAAAATGCGTATCAACTTTTAGAGCTTTTTTAATTTAAGAAAATTTTATTTTTTCCCCAAAAACCAAACTATCCAGGGGACTGTTTTTACTGTATTTACATTTTTATCAAATTTGGAGGAGGGTTTTTGGCTTGAGGGAAAAAAAAAGGTTTTCAAGGGACACAAGTTTCATTTGGGGTTTTAAAATTAAAACGACACTTTTTTAAATTTTCAGAGGGGAAACCTCATTTTTCTAAAAATGGGGTTTTACAACTAAAAATAGGGGAAAAACTCAGGGGTTTCAGATTTGGGGGTTTGGAAATTTAAGGCCAAACCTAATAAACTAGCTCTTTCTAAATTAAATCCCTATTTAAGGGATCAAACCCAGGGTTTAGGGTTCCAATTTTGGGCTTCTCCATTCAAATATTAAGGGGTTCTATTGGTTTTTAAACCAAAATTATAAAAAAATATAGGAACCCAAAGACTCTTGAACGCTTGTCTTGAAAAGTAAGTTCACTCTTATGCAGGGGGGGCCAACTTTTAAAAAATTTCTCTTCTCCTTACAATTTTTATCTCTATACCCAAAATTTTTCTAAAGGAGTTACTAAAAAAATAAGTGCTTTTGAAAAGGGGGGAATGAAAAAAGGTTAAGGGCAAGGGGGTTAAGGGAAAAGTTAAAACCTAGAAAAAAAAGGGGGCGTCTTTTGGGACCATATCTTTAAAACGCGATTTTTAATTTTTAAAATTTTCGGGAAGGTTTTCCTAGTAAGTCATTTTGAAATTGTTTGTGACTTTATAGTTTGTATTTACACTTTAAATTTGTAGATTTTTATGTTTTTAAACGATTTATAAATTTTTATATTTGAGAAAATGGCTAAAAAATAAAAAAAATTTTACAGGCTTCACAATCCCACAACAAGGGGAACTAATCATCTTCTCTCCCTTTCACTACTTTTTTTGTTTCCCCCTTTTTCTCATTTTTTCCTTGTTGATGTTTGTAGTTATTGGATTTCTAGCTCTAGTTGCAAAATTACAAGGAAATCTATTTACTCCAGTTTATGCCATAAATAATTCAAGAAGATTTTGAGGGGTTGATTTTTGTAAACCATTGAAATTGGCGATTAGATACCAAACCATACCAATGAACAAGGCTATTCGGATTAAACATGTATAGCATTTGTGCAAAGATGTTCTCAGGAGTTTATCTCTAGAATGGTTACACTCTACTCCACTGAAAGGAAAAAACTTCTGATCAACAAAAGCACCAACCATATGCTCTTGGTCCTAGAAGAAGTTACTAAAGTGAAGGAGTATCATCTGTAATATCTTCCAATGAGAATCCAATTATGGCTTAACCATCTCACTTTGGGCAAACTATTGGCTTCCAATAGGCCCATTGGATACTATATATAGTGCATGAGAGATAGGGAGTTTAGGCCTCCCTCCGACAACAAAGCTTTGTTCTTTCTTCCGAAAACAAAGCTTTGTTCTTGAATGGAAGATAATGCATAATGGTTACTTGACAACCCATTTTGGTCAAACTTTCATATCCCATTCTCCCTCCAACTGAATGCCTCACTTTTAGACTTGCTTTGATGGATCCACTTCAACTCAAGAGATTACACAATCAAGTAGATATGACTTTCTAAACCCATGGTGCCATAACTCCTTGTCATAAAGTTAGTTGGAACACAACTCCTTGTCATAAAGTTAGTTGGAACAAATTTCTCTTACCTAGGCACTGTTTCATCTTATGATTAGCTTGATTAGCAAACTAATTTACCTTTCATAAATTGATATCCTAGGGAATTGGAACTTCTGCAACCTGCTCCTTTGTCAACAAGGCTTGAAGGATCATTCCCATTATTTTTTAGGTAGCTCCATTTCCCAGATTTTGGGCTTGGTTTGTACCATCCTTAATGTCCGGCTTCGTTTAGAGACTGGTAAGGTACTACAACCTTAGTGATGGCAACAGCTGATTCTTCTATCCCTATCTTCCAAACATGGGGGGCGGTCTAGCTGCTGTGATTTATAAGGGGAGTGCGTAACAAAGTGCGACTAAGGGTAGTAGTCTTCTTAGTTTGGTTTCTATAGTTAACCAGATTAGAGCTTATGCTAGAAAAGTTTATTTCTTCATACTATTTTGTATTTGTTTAATGTATTTGTGATGTAACCTTACTCATCATGTTGATGGTTGTACACCTTTCTTTGATCAATAAAATTTTTAAATTATCTCAAAAAAAAAAAATTTATTTTAAAAAAATGATTTATTTGAAAAAGATCTTGTAACGGTTGTACATCTTCTAATTTTAATGAAATTAATTATTTACCAAAAAAAAAATTAAATATATTAATGCATTGGAAAAAAAAATTTTTAATTTGGGAATTTTGTAAAAATAATAAAATAAAATGGTAAAAGAGTCCAACTTTATGAGGATTTGTTATATATTAATTTTGTAAAAGGGGTATATATCTATATTATATTTTCATATTTTTGGGATGTAAATAAACATAGGTTTAAAAAGATGCCAAAAAGATACTAAAAGGACAAAAAAAAGATGAAACAAAAGAGATTAATTAATATGGAGAAGTAACCCAACTAAGAATTATCCATTAATGAGGCCTATAGAGCTCTTTGTGAGGCGCTGAATTGTGTCCTAGCACACCTTGTGTGGCATAGGAAGGGCATTGTCAAACATGCCCTCATTCTCTAGCTCGTGGTGCATGAAAGACTACATGATGAATAAGCTGTTTTCCTAGGGTATTGTTGGTAAAAAAATCTTTACTTGTCAACAAAGAAGTAGAATCCCATGACTACCTCTTTTTCATGTGTGATTTTGCAAAACAATTGTGGAGGAAACTTTGAGTGTGCTTGAAATTTCATCAATACTGTGTTTGCTTTAACTACTGGCTTTATTGTGCTTTTGGAAGGACCTCCTTTCCCCTAATGCTGAAGGGAGGGGATTTTGGTTGCTTTAATGTACCATATTTGAGGGAAAAGTGAACGAAGAGTGGAAATGTTAGTCTATATTCCAGGTGTATTTTTAAAGAGTTTTATCTTGTAATTTAATAGCTAGAGGTCTTGTGATTTGCTTGAATTGTAGATACATGCACTCTTTTGAAACTTTGGTGCATTGATTTATACTCTCTTTTTGCTATAGTTTTCCTCTTTTGCATTGTTTGTATAGGGGTGCTACCCTTCCTTTTCCAAAAATTAATGAAAATATCATCATATATAGTTGGGATTCTTCTTTTTAACTAAATGGAAAAGTTGCCTCTCTGTTTCTTCTTGTGTTGGGATGCAATTGCTCATTAACTTTCTTCGAGATAGCCTCATTTTATGTAGAGTTTGATCTGGGAACTTTATATAATTGGACATTCTGACAATTGCTTCTCAACCTGTCCACAAACCTCAAATTAGTGTGCGTCCCTCAGCTATTAGTTGCAGGTTTAGGGTTCAAACTTTATGCTTGACTTTTTAATGTGGAGTAAAAAATCTTTCAACCTTTTCTTTAAAACTTTTACTTTTATCTGTGCAACAACTCCCATTAACATTTTAGTCGAATTTAAGGTTTGGGAAAAGAATGACTTGGGGTCTGAGTTGCACCAATATCAATTTTGGAATATTTACATGGTGCAAGCTGATCATAAATGATTTGAAAGATGTTTCATGACTTTGGGGGAAATTGATCTGTTCATGGTTGCGTTCCTCCTTAAAAGAAAAAATAAATTGTAGTGCAATTGAGCTGTCTTTTTTAGCTTATGAACCAATGAATCTAATGATCCAGCCTATTAGAATCAATATCTGCACATGGTAGCTGCTCAAAAATGTCATTTTTCATTATCACTTTTTAATCTAGTCATTTTTCTTATTACTTGCTTGCAGTATAGAAAAGTTAAAGCCAGAGGGGGAAACTTCAACGAGCGACATCAGTGATTGCTCGATACAAATTGAAAATAAGAGACCTCTTTTTGTCGTCTTGAATCACTTTGTGCAGAAGGAAGGTTGCCAGAAGCTTTGTTTGATTCTGAGGGATATTGATAGTGAGGATGTATGATATATAAAATTGAACAATGCTATTTCTATTATTTAAAATGAGCTTGTGAAACCATGGGTGCTGTAACCTGGAATTGTTTCATGACAGATATTTTGTGCAAGATGTGGCTCAAAAGATTTGACTGCTGATAATGATATAGTACTTTGTGAGGGGTGTCTGTGAACGTGGATTTCATAAAATTTTGTTTGAACCACCAATGCTGAAAGAAGACAGTAATGTCCAAATCATTTTGATCTACAGAAGTAGCTGTTCACTCTCAGTATATGCTTCATTGTTTATTTTTGATCTACAGTTCCACCTGATGATGAGGGTTGGTTATGTCCTGGATGTGATTGCAAACTTGATTGTGTTGACTTGCTGAATAAATCGGAAGGAACTAAAAATTTTCTATTCGCAGCAGCGGGGAGGTCAATAACTAAAACGGGAATTTGCATTATTTTCATGAAATCAAAATTTTCCCATCCTTCCAGTGCTGATAAATTTTCCTTTTGCTATGCAGATGGTTTTTCCGAGGTTGTCTCTGCTGGTAATGCAAATGCCAACTCTGGACTTCCTTCTAAATGACTCTGAGGAAGATGATTAGGGTCCTGATAGAACTGAGGGGAGACAAGGGCGATGAGGGAGATGAATCAAGTTCTGATGGGTTGGAAACTGGATCTAATAAATTGAAGGCTTCCCCTAAAAAAAGATCCATATCTTGGTCTTCCTTCAGAAGATTCTGAGGATGATGACTATGACCCTGATACTTCTGATAAAGAGAAGATTGAGGATGAAAGCTCAAGTTCTGATTTCACCTCTGATTCAGAGGATCTTACTGCTGCACTGGCGGACAACAGTGTCCAAAAAAGATGGATACCATGTGTCATCATCTAAGGGTGGAGTTGACACCGCTAAATTTGGAAGGCAGAAGAAAACAGACTTTGAGTGATGAGCTGCAATCATTATTTTTAGTCAGATCTTTCGAAAGATGCCTCTACTCCTATAGCAGCTAAAAGACTTGTTGAGAGGTTGGGTTACAAAAAGCTCTATGATGTGAGTCTTCTTTCACTGTGCTATATCTACATCAGATATTTTATAGCTTGGATGTGTAGCTATAGGTTCTCCAAAGAATTTTATGTGCCACATAATGAGAAAATTTTATTAGTAATGCTCTTTGATCTTTTCTGTTTTAGGCACAATGTTGAGAAAACTGATTTTGGAAGTTTGATGCGTTAGCAATAGTTTCCTTAAGTAGTCTTTAAGCATTTGGGGATTCATTAGTTTAAGTAAATCCTGGGGGTGATACCTACATGCTGTAGGGAAAGGACACCTGGCTTTTACAGATCACCCTTGAAATCAATGCTGGAAGTCAACTCCTTTGATCATTCCTCCTATTCTTGTGTGTGTATACTTTCATAGGGGTGGTGGCAGGTTGTTGATAAAATGGCTCCCTCCCCTCAAGATGGCACCTGACCTTAGGTGTGAAGTGAGGGTAGTGATGACATAGCATCTTTGCATCTTCCCCGGATGCTTTAGCGGGGAGTACCTATCCTATGGATAAAGACTTTAGGCTGAGAGTTGCTGTGGCGAGCTTGGAGGATGGGTTGTGGTGACGGGACGGCGTGCCCTTTATTGGTGAGAGGTACACAGGGTTGAGCAGGGGGTTGGCTTGATGAAGTGCCGAGGGTGGTGACATGGAATACTGGTGGAGTTTGTTTGGGTTGGGGTAGGCGCAATTTGTATTAACAAACCCGATACGTGCGTCTATTGGGAAGGGGCCTTAAAAAAATTCAGAGAGAGCTTGTGAGTTTTGACAACTGATAATGATGATTGGTGGTATGGTTGTAATTGGAGGAGGGCTAAGTCGCTGGGATTGAAGGAAACATCTTTGTGCTTTTAATTATGTTGGACTTTCATGAGGGGCTGGGCATGCAGCAGTTGGTTGCGCAAGTTCGTGAATACAGCATCTTGGGCCATTAGAGCCTGATCTACTGCTAGGGCCGGGAATGCGGGCCACATGGGCCGGCCCGCCCCGACCAGCACCGGGCCCCCGGGTTGTCGCGGGCTGGCCTGCAGTGGCCCGCAAGTCTGGCGAGTCAGGAAAGTCGGCCCGCCCCCCGCCCCACGGCCAATGCGGGCTGGCCCGCGACGACCTGCAATATATTTTTTTAAAGTGTATTATGTAAAAAATTAAAAAAATAGAACATCGGGGAAAATATTTTTTTTTTTCCTTTTAAAAAACCTTTTTTTTTTTCCTTTGCAAAAAATTTATATTATAATCCCAATTTTTCCTTTCATTTTCCCTTATACAACTTCATTTAAAAAACTTACTTTTAAACCCCATTCTCATACATAAAAAAGAAAAAACCTAAAACGAAATCAACAATTATCATAAATATTTTCATTTTCACAATTAATAAAAAAAAATAAAATAAAAGCATATAAAATTACATATAAAAATAAAACATTACAAAAACATCACTATCATAATCATTAAAACAAAATTTGGGAGTCCTTTCGATGAAATCCACCCCCACCCAAACTCCCATTTCTTCTTCTTATCTACAATTTAAATTACACATATAATTAAATTTAACGAAAATTTAAAACAATACTTAAAAAGAAAATATAGGAATAAAAAAAAAAAAATTCCTTTTTTGCAAATCCTTGTAACCAATTTTGTAAAAATGAGAGCTTCTACATTTTGAATATAGAACTCGATATTTATTAATACACGACGTCGATATGAAAGCTACTCTGACCTACATAGAAATTTTGGAACTAACACATTGGGGCCATGATAGATAAATCGGGATATCTCGGGGCTTTGCCCTTCCAAGTTGTAACACACCAAATTTTCTGGTAAAGCCATACCATTACGGGCTCATCTAATAAATATCCAAAGAAGATTTACCTTAACTTTTATTTTCACTTGAGGGTATCGAATTTACATTATTAAAAAAAAAACTATTTAAAACTAATAATATTACAAAAAAAAAATTGAAAAATAAAAATTTTTAAAACTTACCACTATGTACAAAATCAATCTCCAAGCCCTTTCCAGCTCTTTTGGTTCTGCTCCCTTACTACAGCTACCTTAATGTGTCTTTTTTTTGAAAAGATGACCAAACTTAATTGCTTCAGTTTAATATTGATTTTTTTGCTCTTCTCATTTTCCCATGGAGTTTTATAAACTTGCTTTTTATTAGCCATTTTCTTTTCACAATGAGGGATCAAGTTTATTAAAACAAAGTTCAAAAAATCAAATTTCATTTAGGATCAAAATTGCTCCAATGCAGGGGTAACGCTATAATCCCTAATAATCGAACTTCGTTTTATTCTAATAACATCTCCCTTAACAGACTTCACATTAAATTTTCATTCACAAAAAAAATTCAATCCTCTATACTTCAAAAAAAAAGTAGTTTGATTTGGATAGATGAACCTTACATCAAATTAGTGATACTATGAAACGGGGTCAAAAAATTGATATCTTTTCTGCTCTTTCCCCCTCATCAATGGTTTTGGACAATATTTTTAATACAATCATTCAATGAAACAAAAAAAACACTCGATACTTGAGTGCGCTAAACAAGCATAAGATAAGTGGGAATTTTACAGTAGTTACATCCAACGCAAAACCCAAAATTTGTATCAATGTTCCAACCTGTTCAACACACCCAAAAAGTGTTTCTTCTACTCCAAACCCTTTACATACTTCACACTTTCCCTTACTTTACAATCTTCACCTACTTACACCAATCCTTCTTTAAAAAATCAAATGAAGAAATGACATAACATCTAATATGAAAAAAAATCACCACCATATTAACAAACTATGCGTAAGTTCAATTCTCTTTCAAAAATTTGCATACAATCATTTGCAGATCATTATCAATTAAGGGAGAATATCTTCCTATCTATTTTCCCAATCTTTCAAAAAATTTAAATACTTTTTCAAACTCAAAAAACCCTAAATTTAGGAGGGGGCATTTTAGAAAAAGCAAGAATTTTATTTTTCAATTTCCCAATTTCACCAATAATTCCAGTCAAACAAATTATCCCTCACTAGTAAAGTATCCCATACATCAGAAGTCAAACATACTTTCCCTGGAATTTTTTGCAAAAATTTGTTTCAAAATTCCCTTTTAGTCAAATATAAATTTTAAATATCTGATTACAGTTTTTCTACTAATTATTATAAACGGGGTTTTAAAACCCTTTTGAACTGTGTAATCCCCTATACTCAACAAATGAAAATGGGAGATCATGCTCAATAATAGCCAAGCCATTACCTACAAAATTTAATCAGGTTTTCTTATCTTAACTTCCAAAACATATAATTATCATAAACCAAAATAATATATCTAGGAATTACTCAAAAGACACTTCTCTATAGTTGACGTAAAATGAAGTTCCATGTGAATTGGGTTTCCCAAAAACATATTCCTTCCCACACTTTACACTTTCCCTATTTTTACCATCCTTTTCCCAAAATCAATTTTTTAAATAAATTTCCCCAAACCCGAGAAGAAGACTACACTTATTTTTTTTAAAATTAAAAAATTAAATAAGTCACTCCACGTCCCACCGGCCACTGCAAAACGGCGTCACCAATCTACAACCAGGCCACACACCACACCAACCCCCACCCCCCCACCACACGGGCCACACCACCATCGCTCACCCCCCCCCCACCCATGGGCCACACCCACCCCACTCTCCAATCTCCACTCTAAGCCCCACCGGGGCACCCCCACCCCCACACCCACACCACACCCCCTCTTTTACTCTCCACTCCAATCTCCACTCCCAATCTCCATTCTCCATTTTCCCCTTCTCCAACCACCACCACCATCGGGGTCACCCCCCCCACCCCATACGCCACACCACACCACCGGTCACACAAAACCCCACGGCCACACCACCCCCTAAACCCAACCCCACCCCAAATTCCAATCTCCATTCCCCCCATTCTCCAACCCAAACCACCACCCCCCGGGCGTAAAACCCCTACCCCACCGGCCACACCACACCACCCCGGCCCACCAAAACCCCACTCTCCAATCCCCATTCTCCAACCCAAACCACCACCCCCCCCCGGGGGGTCACCAAAACCCACACGGTTTTTTTTTTCTCCAAACCATCCTCCTCCCATTTCCCACCCCCGACGGGAAACCAGGACAGAGGACATCATAAATAAAAATAGAGGACAATAGAAAATTTGGGCTTTTCCCTTTAAAATTAACAACATCTAACGGCGGCCGACGGTGGGGGGCGCGACGTCGAGCTGCGGGGTACAGGTAAAAAAAACGACTGGGTGCAAAGGTGCCGGGCTAGGTCGAGCTTAAAAGGAGTGCGAAGGAAAGGTGCGGGGTGTGGGGGTTTAAAATGTGGCCGTTTTTGGGCTGCTACCAGCTGCGTGCCCCCCTGCCCCGCGGAGTGCGAGGGGGCGTGTTTGAGTTGCAGAGTACAAAAAGGGGGGCACGATGCAGAAAGAGGTCGAGTTGCGGAGTGTCAAAAGGGGAAAGGGGCGGTGTGCGGGGGGGAAATTTTTCGGTTGCGGGTTTGGACTTAGGATTTTTTGAACCAGTTTTTCCTTGTTTTCGTCGGCGGGGGTCATTTTAGTCGATGGCGGCGTCGGGGATTGTCCCCGCCCTTAGTCGTCACGTTGTTAGTCGTCGAGGGCCCTCCTCATCCGTCACGTCGTCACTGTCCCTTCCCCCCAAACCCCCCCTACATTGTCACCCGTCCACGGGCAGAAGCTCCCCCGTCGCTGCAGCACAGGTTTTTTTCCGGCGGGTTGGCCAAACCGCCCGCGGAAATTGCCCCCCCCTGCCCGTGGATCAAATTTTTTTTTTGCCCACCCCCCCCAAAAACCCCCCCCCCTATCTAAACCCCTTCTAACTTGGGTTTTTGGGTGGAAGTATAGGAATAGGGCCCCTGGAGGAGGGGGGGGGGGTCGTAGAAAATAAACCTGAAAGGGGGGGGGTCTTTTAGG
>JBBMOL010001857.1:0-31505 GCA_037954665.1 Laguncularia racemosa
AAAATCGGCCCCAAATTTCCCCATTTCTCCCGCTGCGGCAATCTTTTCAATGAAGTAAAGGGATGATTCATGCCCGAGCGGCGTTCGTGTCGACCAATCAGCGGCTAACAGTGCCCTGAGGGGGAAAAAAATTGTAAAACGTGGAATGCGTCCCCCGCGTTTTCGAACTTGCGACCGAGCCCACCCCCCGCGCCCTTAGGCCATGCCTCAAACCATTGGGCTAGTTCCCTTCTCAGTTTTTTTTTTTTTGCAATTTTCATATATGCAATGCAATTTTTATTATATTTGTATTATTTTGAAATTCCAAAAATTGTAAAAATTTTTTAACTCCTTTTTTTATTATTCCTATCAATTTTCCAAAATTGATATTTTTCCTTATTTATATTTATTTTTTGAGGCAAACCCATAGGTATTTGTATTTCTAACTCAAGGCTGATAGGATCTTCATTAGGGGGAGTAAAGTAAACCTTCAAGTTATGATAGTCTATGGTGGCATGAAATTTTGACAATCCGTTCACTCCTAAAATAATATAAAAATTGAGCATATCCAAAACAAATAAATCAATGGGCATCACCCGCCTTTGATCTCAATTATGACATTTCTACATATTTTTCCTAATTCTCTTCCTACTCCGAATAGAGTACTCACATTAAAAGGATCTTTTAAATTTTTAGATATCAATCCACACCTTTATACAAACACCTCAGATATATAAGAGTGTGTCACACCAGTATCCAATAGTGCATATGCATTAGTATTATGTACTAGGAGTGTACTTGCAACTATGTCTTAGTCTGAAAGGTCCTAGTTTGGCTATTGTTGAAGGGCAAATACACGAGTTGGAATTCTCTACCTAGAATTAGTACTATGGGGTATGCCCACCTGTGCTTGCCCTTAAGGTCATATTGCTTGTGGTGTTTGTACTAGTTAAGGCGTTGTAGCTACCTAACCACCTATGGTTCTACACTTGAAGGCCCTATGACCCATTTGCTAGCAAAAAGTTTGGGGAAATGGTTTTCTCTATACAATTTCTACTATAATGCCCTATCTTGCCTTAAGAGAAGCAAGCCCCCTCTAGCTAACTACATTAATGCAAATCGTGTGGTCCCAAACACTTGGGACATCTTCTTCCTTACCTTGATAGTGCTGGTAGAGGTAAAGCTAAAGACATTGGCCTTGCTTAGATAGGCCTAGGCATGAAGGTCACAGGTTTGAATTGATATACATTAGCATCTTTCCTTTCTGATAGAGCCACTTATACTCAATCTTTATAGTATGAATTGTGTTAATTTATTATTGATTTTATAGAAATCATAAGGAAATGGTACTTAATTCTATTATGGTGATAAATCAAGTTAAATGGAGTCAAGGGTGCTAATTCAAGTAAATTAGAGAAGTCGTCTACAACTTGGATCAAAGACAAGGATTTACACCGTCGGAGGAAAGTACACGGCCGTGTATCTGTTTAGAAGAGGCACGGGTTGAGGCATGGCCATGGTGTAAACCGTGCTATACACTGCATGAGAAAGAGAGAGACATGGCTTGTGACACGGCCGTGGTGTCAGCCGTGGTGGAAGCTTGATGAAACAAGGAGAAGAAATTGTGGAACATTGACGGAGGAAGACACGGCTTATGATCTAGCCGTGGTTTTAAGCCGTGGCACACACTGGACACGGATGAAGAATTGAGATTATGCACAGAAGAAGGCACGGCTTGAAAATCTGGTCGTGGTTGGAGCCGGGGTACACACTGGACAGGGAAATGAACATGAATTCCCCACAGGGGAAAGGGCACGGCTTAACCCACGACCGTGGGGAGGCGACCAGGTGGGCGATTATTCACTTCTCGAAATTTACCTTGAAAAAGGAAAGATATTTTCGTATTTTAAATTAGCAAAAGATCACCTGCCATTCCTTTAACAATATAATAGAACTAACCCTAGAGGGTTATGGGCAACTTGAATCTTGGATCATCTTGGGAGACAAGAAGAAAGGAGGAGGCAAAAGCAGGCAGCCGGGAACAGGGGCTTTTTTATGTTTTTATTTAAAAATTTTCGTTTTGATTATGAACATGCGTAGCTAAGTAGTTTTTCTAACCAAAGGGTAAATAGATGTTTAAATTCTCCACGAATTGTGAGGTCTAATTGACTTGTAATTATTCTAGTCCTTTTTGTTTTTGGATATTCATATATCTTCGGGACGTTTTGCCATTATTATCTTTGTTGATTGGTATGAATTAGAGCCTTCTACTCATTAGCAAGTTAATATATTGTCATATAGCACATCAAAATCCGTAATTGTTTAATATTCTATCTCAGTGACACAATAACATGTTTGGTTATAAAAAAGATGATCGAATTCATGTTATGGAGGTGTATGATCATGTTTAAATAGGTTAATCTTATAATCTACGGGCATGAATTGGTATTTTCCCTCTAGTTTTTAATGCTATTGATAGATTAAATCCTAAGAGCTTTGTCTAGGGTTGTCAAAATCGATAAGAGAAATAATCAAAGAGCTTGTTTTGGTTATCGAAGAAGTACAGAGAGATGGGTTTTATTAAGCTTGTTAATAACCATAACCATTTATCCTAGAAATAAGGATAGAAAAACATTTGCATCGATGATCAATTCCTAGAATTAAACTATCTTGAATTCATTTGGCTAGGCTTTTTAATAAATATTCGATTTTATTATCTTGTTTCAACATTATTTGATTCACAAACAAAACCCCCCATTTTTCTTTTCCTCTTTATTCTCTTTGAATAGAAATATATTTAACCAATCCCGTGGATTCAAACCCTACTCACCACTATATGCAAATCATACAATTGTCTAGGAGTGGGTTTTTTTATTTTTGTTGGATTCGACAATCCCATAAAAATTTTTGGCGCCGTTGCCGGGGATTGTGTCAAATTTATTTCTATTCTTGTATGACTCGTTCTCTCAAACAGGTGAGCTCACTTAAATCCAAGATTGAGAAGACTCTAAAGAGGCTACGACGAGAAGCTAGATCACCCCCTGGACTGAACTTGGCATCGGATTTATCGGATTCATCCCTTGATTCTGAAAAAGAAGGCGATATGGCAAAATCCCGAGAGAACTTTAAAGGGGAATTGGCTGCACCGGATGTGAATCAACAACCTCTTTGTATTCACTATCCCGAACTAGCTGTTGAATTCGAGTTGAAATCTGGATTGATACATCTGCTAACCCCCCCTTTTTCATGGTCTTGAGAATGAAGATCCTCACAAACATTTGAAAGAGTTTCATATAGTGTGTTCTAGTATAGGCCGCAAGGAATAACCGACGATCAAACAAGTTACGTGCTTTCCATTTTCTTTAAGTACTAAAGCTAAAGATTGGTTTTTTTATTTCCCCTCCAGGTTCTAAAAGCCACTGGACAATATGGTGAGACTCTTCTTGGACAAATTCTTCCCGCATCCAGAGCCGCGGTATAAGAAGAGAAATTTGGGGTATCAAACAGGGGGATACCGAGACTCTTCATGAGTATTGGGAGAAGGTTCAAGCAATTGTGTGCAAGCTTCCACAACATGGGATATCTGAACAACTCCTCATCCAATACTTTCTATGAAAGCTTGCTTCCAATGGAGAGGAAATGATGGATCTCCCAAGTGGAGGCGCCATAGTAAAAAAAACCCCTGGTCAACTAGGGAGTTGATCTCCTTATGGTTGCTAATTCGCAAAAATTTTGGGTATAGGCATGATACACCCTTAAAGGAAGGTAAATGAGTAAGTTTTTTCAAACCCTTTGAACATAAAATTTTCTAACCTAACCTCCTTGTGCAACAGATAGCCTTGGAAATACCCAGCAGGTGAAGGCTTGGGGAATTTGTACTGCTCCTAATCATCCTAACTGACATGTGCCCCACATTGCAAGATGACAATCATGAACATGCCAATGCTGTAGGAGGATTCCCGGACAGCCATAAAGGAAATATGATCCCTACCGAATACTTATAATCCTGATGGAGGGATCATCCTAACTTCAGATATGGCAATAAACCACAAAACTTTCAACAATTTCAACCTAAGCCATTAACCAAGTGTCACAAGCTCCTCTACTTCAGTAAGTCTCTTGAAGAAATTGTTAAATCACTTACTGTTAATACAAAACAATTCCGGGATGAGACAAAGTAGAGTTTTCCCACAACTTGGAAAATCAGGTAAGCCAACTTGCTTCTTCTATAAATAGGTTAGAAACTCAAGGTAAGTTACCTTATCAAACTATTACAAATCCAAACAAAGCGCTAATGCAATTACCTTGAGAAGTGGAAAATGAAATTGCAGGGATCAAATGAGAAAGGACACCGAACCAATCTTAGAAGGAGACTGAGAAAGAGACTGTAACTCCAAGTTAGCAGAACAACCAGATCAAAGGATCCCTTGTTGAACCACCAAAAGTCATGACAACAGCACCTCCTTTCCCCTCTAGTTTACGAAAACCAAGAATGAAGCTGAAAAAAAGGGAATCCTTGAAACTTTTTGCAAAGTTAGGTAAAATATCCTTTTGCTGGATGCAATTAAGCAAGTACCTTCGTTATGCTAAATTTCTTAAGAATTGTGCACTAACAAAAGAAAGCTGAAAGTAATGAAAAGATTAGAAATGGGTGAGAAGTTTAAGCTATCTTCAGAAGAAGCTTCCTCCTAAATGTAAGGATCCAGGTATGTTTACTATTCCTTGCAAAATAGGAATCTGGAATCGCTAAAGCTATGTGTGATTAGAGACTTCAATCAATGTTATCCCTTTATCTGTTTATCAAAGCTTGAATGTTGGTCCCTTGAAGAAACATGTGTTATTGTTCAACTTGCTGATGGGTTCAATGTCTTATCCTGAGGGAGTCCTAAAAGATGTTTTAGTACAATTTTAATGGGCTGTTTTTCCCTGCAGATTTTTATGTGCTTGACATGGAGAATGATGATTCTCGTAATTCCTCAATGATATTATTAGGGAGACCATTTCTTAAGACATCCAGAACGAAAATTGATTACATGACGGTAACCTCACTATGGAATTGATGGTGAAGTGGATTAAATTTAACATTTATGATGCCATGAAATATCCTAGTGATATCCCCCTTGTTTTTGTTGTGGATGTATTAACCCATTAACACAGGCTACATTTGATTTGATAGACGATGAGAGTTGAAAATTGTATTTAAAGATCTTACTATTAATACATTGAAAACTCTTAAGGAGAAGCTTGTAATATCCTCTGATTTGCAGGACATGATTTAGGATTTTGGAGTCATTAAAACCTACCGGTATGATGTGTTCTACATTAATTTAACCCCCTTTCTGGCACAAAAAATTCTTCCCTCAATTGTGCAGGCACCAAAGTTGGATTGAAACCCTTACCCGAACATCTAAAGTACATCTTCTTAGGAGAAAATGAGACTTTTGCTGTGATAGTCTTTAACAAACTAAGTACTTTAGAAGAAGAAAAGTTGATTCGGGTTCTAAGAGATATAAAGAAGCCATTGGATGGTCCATAGCCAATATCAAAGGACAAAACCCCTCCACATGCATGCACAAGATTTAATGGAAGATAATTGCAAACCTTCAAGGGAAGTTCATCATCGTTTGAACCCGCCTATGATGGAGGTAGTTAAGAAAGAGATCTTGAAACTTCTTGATACAAGTATAAATCTATCCAATTTCCGATAGCAAATGGGTAAGTCCAATTCAAGTTGTTCCAAAGAAAACAGGCTTATTTGTGATTGAAAACTCTGATGGTGAGTTAATTCCTACAGGGGTTCAGAATGGTTAGAGGGTTGTGTTGATTACAGAAGCTAAATGTTTTAACTAGAAAGATCACTTCCCTCTTCCTTTTCTTGATTAGATGCTTGAACCTTTTGGGCGGCCATTCTCACTATTGTTGTCTTGATGGTTATTCGGGTTTTCATCAAATTCCAGTGGCATCGGAAGATCGGGAGAAACTACTTCACTTGTCCATTCGGTATTTTTGTGTATCGAAGGATGCCTTTTGGCCCTTCGCAATGCCCCAGCTACATTCCAAAGGGTAGGTTAGTAATATTTTCAGATTGTGTGGAAAATATCATAGAGGTTTTCATGGATGATTTCACGTCTATGGTAATTCTTTTGATTCATGTTCGACTAACCTTACAAAAGTGCTTCAAAAAAGTATAGATAAGAACCTAGTGTTGAATTAATGAAAAATGTCACTTTATGGTTGAACAGATCTCTTTTTAGGTCATATTGTATCCTCTAAGGGCTTGAAGTCGATAAAGCTAAGGTAAATTGATTAAATCTTTACCTTACCCCCGTAAGTGTACGGGAAATTCGATCTTTTCTTGGAGTGCAGGATTCTATCGACCTTTATCAAGGATTTTTCCAAAATTACCTAACCCCTATGTCGATTGCTGCAAAAAGAAGTGACATTTGAGTTCGATGAGGCCTGTAAGCACGCTTTTGACACATTGAGGGATAAGTTGACTTCTCTCCAATCATCCAACCACCTGACTGGAACCTTTCCTTTGAAATTATGTTGATTTCGTGCAATTATTTCAGTTGGAGCCGTTCTTGGCCAAAGAGTTGGAAGAGCTTCTCATGTCATTTATTACGCTTCTAGAACATTGGATAATGCTCAATGCAACTATTCCACGACAGAAAAAGAACTCTTGGCTGTTTTTTTTGCATTAGAAAAATTCAGATCAATATTTACTTGGTATTAAGGTAATTGTTTACTCTGATCATGCACTCTAAAAATACTCTCGCGAAGAAGGGGGCGAAACCAAGACTTATTTGATGGATACTCTTATTACAAGAGTTGATATGGAAATACGCGATAGGAAAGGGTCTGAAAATTTAGTTGCCGACCACCTCAGTAGAATACCTTCAGTGAAGGGGCAACACCAATACAAGATGATTTCCCAGATGAGTATCTCTTTTTTATTCAAAAGACAATTCCGTGGTATGCCGATATTGTTAACTATTTGGGTTTCTAAGACACTACCAAGTGATTTGTCTAAGGCTCAAAAAAATAAAATTAAAAGTGATCTAATACTATGTGTGGATGACCATATTTGTGGAAACATTGTGCTGATCAAATCATTAGAAGGGGTATTTCTCAAGACGATATTCCTTCTTCTTGCAATTTTGTCACTCATATGCAGTGGTGGACATTTTGGCCCTAAGAGGGCAGCTCAAAAGGTATTAGGATGTGGTTTGTTTTGGCCTATATTATTTCGTGATTCTTTTATGTTTTGTAAGTCTTGTGAACGATTTTCCCAAAAAAATTTGGGAACTTAGGACGTAGAGACCAAATGCCACTTACCCCTATCTTGCATGTGAAATATTTGATATATGGGGGATTGACTTTATGGGTTCTTTTCCTCCTTCTTTCGGGAAGTTTACATCCTTCTGCTGTGGATTATGTTTCAAAATGGTGGAAGCCAAAGCAACCCAAACTAATGAAGCTAAAGTTGTTGTGGATTTTGTTAAAATCTCATATTTTTGCTAGGTTTTGGGACACCAAAGGCTCTTATCAATGATTGTGGTACACACTTTGTAATAGAGTAGTGGAAACTCTACTAAAAAAATACAGGGTCACTCAATCGCACTTCCACCGCAAACCACCCTCAAACCAATGGATTGGCAGAAGTTTCAAATCGAAAAATCAAGTCTATTCTAGAAAAAACTATCAAACCCAAGCAGGAAGGATTGGAGCACCCAAAACTTAAGATGTATTATGGGCCTACGGGCAGCTTACAAGACCCTATAGGTATGTCTCCTTTCCGTTTGATATTTGGCAAACTGTGTCATCTCCCTGTGGAGCTGGAACATAGGGCTATTGGGCTGTAAAACAATGTAACATGCGAATGGATAGGTTGGTGAGCACAGAAAACTTCAATTTTAAAGAACTCGAGGAAATTTAAGGGGAACTATGAAGTACTAAAATCTACAAGGAAAAAACAAAGGATTTTCATGATCAAATGATTTCCCGAAAGAATTTTTCTGTAGGGCAAAAAGTATTACTTTATCATTCTCGATTGAAGTTGTTCCCTGGAAAACTACAATCACGGTGGAAAGATCCTTTTGTTACATTAACATTTTTTTCACATGGTGCAGTTGAGATCGCAAGCCTTGAAACTGGTAAGAATTTCAAGTTAATGGTCATTCGCTTGAAACCTTTTTATAAGGATTTCAAGTATGTAAAATTGAAGAAACCAGTTTTAACCACCCCGAGTATTGTGATTGATTATAGGGAAAGTCTAGCCAAAGACGTTAAAGAAAGGCCTTCATGGGAGGCAACCCATGTCAAAAAAAAAAAAAAAATTTTGTTTTGTTTTAGTTTTGTTTTGATTTTTGTGTTATTTTGATCTCTTTGGATTAGCTGCAGCAAGGATACATACATCAATGACACTCTCTATACTTAAGGGGAAAACTCCAAAAACCAGGGAAGACTAGTATTTCCTTTCTCTTATTTTCTAATGTTCCTTTTGTTGTTAATTCCTCTTTAATTGTGCTGAATTAGGAACAGTGAGGACACTGTTCAAGCAAGTGTGGGGGAGAGGATAATAAAATATAGAGAATAAGAATTGACTCATACTTTGAAACTTTGAATGTTTGTCCTTAAGCAATTTTAAAAGCCAATTTTTTTTTTCAAAATTATCATGAAATCTGGGGTTGTACTAAATGTGTAATAAGCATCTACAAAAATGTGAAATTGCTTATTCAAATGCTTTACTCACCTACTGCGTGATTAGAATATTGGTTAAAATTAAAGTAGTGAAATCTTTAAGAAACAAATTTACCTTGTATTTACTTTAGAATTGGAATCTAAGAGTAAGGGCGATCCCTAAGTGAAAAATAAACAAGTTTACTTCTAGGTATATTAGCAACTGTATACTCTTTGAAGTTGTTCTAAAAAAAAAATAAAAAAAAATAAAGCAAAGCCATAAATCCCAATGATTCAAATAATTGAGTTTTAAAAGTATTCAAACTTGAATGTTAGAGTGAGGAAGAGTCCGTAGGGGTATCTCAAAACTGGGGGGCACTTGAGTGACGAGCTCGGGATTTGCCGGGCTCAATGAACTCACTATAACAAAGGGCGAAAAAAGCAAAAGTTCATGAAAAGAAGCGGGCAAAAACCCGTAAAAAAAATAAATGCTTTATTAAATCAAAAGAACAATGAATGTAAACATTCATTGAATTAAACAAGACTATAAATAGAAGGGGAAAAATCTATGGAAAGAGTTGATACTATATGCTTTTACTTTTATGTTTGCAAGGATTATATACATGATAATACCAATGAAGTTTAAAATTTGGGGGTTTTTCCTCATGGATTAAGTATTTACTTTTGGAAAAAAAAATTCTTTTGCTAAACATGAGGATTAAAGTTTGTTTTGTTTAGATTAGCTAAAAAATTTTGTCCATGGTAATTTGATCACATGAAACCAGTTTGGGGTTTAAGTAGTAGACATTAAAATTACAATCATAATTACAAATGAATAGATGCTTGGGAAAGATGAAAAGAAAGTTGTATAATCTATGACGGATTCTCAATTGATTTGATTCAATTGCTTGAGGACAAGCAAGAGTTTAAGTGGGGGGAATTGATAGAGCCATTTAAAATTCAATCTTTATAGTATGAATTGTGTTTTAAATTTTTTATTGATTTTATAGAAATCAAAAGGGAAAAGGTACTTAATTCTATTATGGTGATAAATCAGGGTTTAAATGGAGTCAAGGGTGCTAATTTAAGTAAATTAGAGAAGTCGTCTACAACTTGGATCAAAGACAAGGATTTACACCGCCGGAGGAAAGTACAAAAGGCCGTGTAACTGTTTAGAAGGAGGCATGGGTTTAGGCACGGCCATGGTGTAATCGTGCTACACACTACATGAGAAAGAGAGAGACACGGCTTTGGGCACGGCCGTGGTGGAAGCCGTGGTGTCAGCCGTGGTGGGAAACTTGATGAAACAAGGAAAAGAAATTGTGGAACATTGACAGAGGAAGACACGACTTATGATCTAGCCGTGGTTTAAGCCGTGGCACACACTGGACACGGATGAAGAATTTAGATTATGCACAGAAGAAGGTACGACTTGAAATAGGCCGTGGTTGGACCGGGAAGACACTGGATACGGAAGATGATACATGAATTACCTATAGAGGAAGGCACGACTTGACCCACGGCCGTGTGGTAGGGCGTGCCAGGCGGACGATTAATTCACTTCTCGAAATTTACTTGAAAAAGGAAAGATATTTTCGTATCTTGCAGCAAAAGATCACCTCCATTCCTTTAACAATATAAATAGAACTAACCCTAGAGGGGTTTTGGGCATCTTGAATCTTGGATCATCCCTTTGGAGACAAGAAGAAAGGAGGAGGCAGAGCAGCAGCCCCGGGAACAGAGGGTTGTTATGTTTTATTTATAATTTTCGTTTTGATTATGAACATGCGTAGCTAAGTAGTTTTTCTAGCCAAAGGGTCATAGATGTTTAATTCTCCATGAATAGTGAGGTCTAATTGACTTGTATTTATTCTATTCTTTGTTTTTGGATATTCATATATCTTCTGATCGTTTTTATCATTATTATCTGTTGATTGGTATGAATTAGAGCTCTTCTACTCAATTTGCAAGTTAATATATTGTCATCTAGCACATCAAATCCGTAATTGTTTGATAGTTCTAGTCTCATGACACAATAACATGTTTGGTTATAAAATAGATGATCGAATTCATGTTATGGAGTGGTAAAGATCATGTTTAAATAGGTTATCTTATAATCTACTGGCATGAATTGGTAGTCTCTCTAGTTTTTAATGCTATTGATAAGGGTTAAATCCTAAGAGCTTGTCTAGGGTTGTCTAATCGATAAAAGAAATAATCAAAGTTCTTGTTTTGGTTATCGAAGAAGTACGGAGAGATAGGTTATTAGAGCTTGTTTAATAACCATAACCAGTTTATCTAGAAATAAGGATAGAAGACATTTGCATCGATGATCAATTCCTAGAATTAAACTATCTTGATTCCTTTGGGTAGGCCTTTTTATCAATATCGATTTTAATATCTTGTTTCAACATTATTTGATTCACAAACAAAACCCCCCATTTTTTCTTTTCCTCTTTATTCTCTTTGAATAGAAATATATTTAACCAATCCCGTGGATTCGACCCTACTCACCACTATATGCAAATCATATAATTGTCTAGGAGTAGGTTTTTTTTTTTGTTGGATTCGATACCCATCACTTTCTCTACATATGTAGTACTTAAGGTAGCTCTTTTGCAATTCTTGACCTATGGGATAGTTACTCCTTTATTCTTTTCTGACTTTGCTCCATGAATTTTGCCTTATCAACAATCTCTACATAAGTGGGTAGTTGAAAGGACACCACCTCTAAACCTCTTACAAACCTTCTAGTCCTTGAAGCACCATATGCATGGACTACTTTAGGCAAGAATTTGATCAGTTAGTTTAACCCTACTTCATACTCATCCATAGGTTTAACCTTCTAGGAGGTATTTTACTTGAGAGGAGACAACCAAATAAACTTGGGGGTTTAAAGAAAGTTAAAAAAGATAGTAATAGTAAACATTCACATATGTATACAAATATCTACATACATAAAAGTAAAATAGAAATTTAAAAGGAGCCATAAATAGAGATGTAAAATAAAATAATTTATTGAAAAAAAAATAATCAACCCTTTAGTTTTACCTACTCTCTTCATAACTTAAGTTCTATTGATCTAAACTTAATGCTATTGATCATTTGCCTAATTTTCCATGGATCGCTAAACCTATGTTCTACCAGTCATAAGCCTAAAGGAGATGTACCTTCTATCAATCATAAACTTAAGTTCTAATATTACTTAAATTATAATGCTCTAGAATCTGGAACACTATAACTCATCACTTGTCCTTACTGGATAGTGACATGCAAAGACTTCTACTATACTTATCCTTCAACCTGTTCAACTCCACTATATATTAAAATAATTGTAACTACAATGATATAAACAAAAGACTCACAAACCCAGTCATTTCAACCACATTACAAATAAAATTAAACGACAATGTACCACCTCAAGTAACTACAATCATGAACAAGGCTACTAAATTAATACTATGTTCAAAATGCTAAAGTAAAGTGACTTAGAAGTCTCTAACAAATAGTAAAAAAATCATCTAATTATATTTTTTCTTGCTACTCATCATCGTAGTAGTCATAAAATCCACAATTAATCTTATCCTGATAATAATAATAATATATGTCCATAGCCTCATCATATTCTACATACTGGTCATACCTACCTATAGCTCAAAAAAAAAAAAAAAGAGGGTTGAGCTTAAACTCAGTACATAAAAAATCCAAATACATGTCATGCCACAATAAAATCAGTTATAGTATATACATAATGTAGTAAATACTCAATAAGTAATCACTTAATTATTTTTTCCGTAAAATTTAAAAAGTAACATAGGGACACTCATGACCCCACCATTTGTTTCTTATATATTTTATAGTGTTTTAAATCTAATTGGGATACTATCACCTCTAGCCAACTTTCTGACTAGTATCGGGAACTATTACCTCGGGTCTAATTACCCCTAAAATCTAACATATTCATTTTAGTTTTAGATCTTCAATGGGCAAAACACCTCCATATACCAATCATCAAGGAGCCCTAGAGATTTGCCATCTTTGGCCCTTAAGTAAGCTACAAAAAAGTACAAGCAAGGTCATTTACCATGTTTAAGTTAAGTTCATTAATTTTACTATAAACCTTATTAAATACAACTGATAGGCATTTGTATCCCACATACTTAGATGAGCGGGTTTAGATTCCGCTTGTTTGCAGTTACCAAGTTCGCAATGCTATTCATGGAAAGGAGCAACGATCCTCAGTTCTATGTGCAACATGGCTAGCTTCACTAGGTGTTTAATTAAGAATTAGTTATCTATTTTCCTTTCCTAAGCTCTATCATAAGTATTATTAGCTTAAAATGAAATAAAACTGAAGTAAAAAAAAGGCTAAAGAAGTGTTTTGGACAATACAGGAATGTGATGACTTGTAGAAGAACTTGGTGAAACACGGGTCATATAACATAACTATGTTTCTTATTGTATGAAAAGCATTCCAACACAGCTATGTACATAGTTGTGTAACTTAGTTGTATACATCAAACTTGTGCAGGTACTACACCCTTGTACTTGACACATTTTGACTCCTGAAAAAATTCTCTTCACACTCATCACGGTCAAGTACATTGCCATATACCTTATCGTGTACTAGTCTGAACTCATGTTCTCTTCAATCTTTTCTCCATTTGACCTTTTCATCCATTCTCATGAATTCAACTAAAACTCCAATTCCCACACAAATCTATTTTGATTCCTATGAATTTAAACATGATTAGAATACTTACTTATCTCATATTTGAATCCATAATTAAAATCGTATTTGATCCAACAACTTAGTGTCCAAATTGGAGTGTTAGAAACCCCATATAAAGTGTCACATTGCTATGTCTTTACCTCATGTTCCCTTACAAAAGATAAAACATGCAAAATCATTAATTGATTAAATGTACTTACCTTCGCAATCACAGGTTTGATTATGAATCCTTTTGTAGTTTAAGTGTGGCTTTAGGATAGTTAGGTTTTCTAAATCATGGGTGTCTATGATGACAATAGAAAGAAAAGCGTTAAAGTAGGGTTTCATTTGGCTTAAATAGCTATGCTTGAAAAGACCATATACCCCTATTATAAATGTGTTATTATAGTGATGCCCCATGTTATAAAATTCACTTAATTTCATTGTTTTTTTAGTATTTTATGTATGTCCATATAATGATTTGTAAGATCTAACAATATATATTTATTATGTCACATATTACTATTAAGAAATTTAGTAAACAATAATGTCATTTTTAATGTGTTTGATGATATTATTTTTGGCCCCCCTAAACTTTCAATCCTACATTTGTTCCCTGGTGGATCTAGTAATTATATTTATTATTACTCCTTCCCTTTCCTATAGTAAAAAATTTGTAATTCAATTATCTCCTTTTTACTTCTAAGAATTAGGCTTAAAAGTTACTAAAGACATGGGAGAAAGTCTTTTAGAGCAAGTAGGAAAAGCTCCAATGGGATTCTAATCAAATCTATGTTTAAAGAGACTTCTTTGGGCATGAAAAATGATTACCTTTCACTTCCTGTACCTGATTGAGGAAGCAATTTTACATACATGATGTGCTATTCATTGATTTTTCGCATATTGGTTGATCCTATAGTTCTAGCTATTTACTACCAATTTTTGAAGTTAACTTAGCGATTGCAAAGCACTAAATCCAAAGGAAGTAAATAAAACACTTTAAAAAGCTCATCTACTACATGTAAAAGGAGATTTAGGTTTGAACATATTCATGTGCCGTAGGCTTTTGTGTAGTGGTTGTGCATATTTATTCTTCCCAAATGACCCAAAACTTCTTAATTATGTTCCTTACTGGAATTACTGGATTATTTGTCTATTTAGTCAGTAATTGTCATTGTATTCATTATGACAAGACATACGTTTTTTTTTTTAAAAAAAAAAAATTTTTTTCCACAGTATCTATTATCCTTGAGTAAAGTAAACTCTCTTTTTGGATTTATTTTTACATATATATTGTTGCCATTGGTGAAATTCTTATGTAAATAGGGGGAATTATAACTTGAAAATCCCTATTAAGAAGAAGATTTTTGCACTAATCTAGAAGATATGTTAAGGAAAGCTATGCTTTTGTCCATCTTTTTGCAATCTAACTATCAATAGATGAGTTGCCGTTTTGATTGGTTGAACTAATGAAGATGAGCATCTGATTTCAATGTGAAAAGCAAAGGTCAAAATGCTTTTACATAAAGAGTTGTTAGGTTATGAAACATATTGGATTGTGATAGAATTCCTAGATTTTGAGAGAGATCTGAAATGGTGAAGGCAAGATATGGATTGTATTTTTGGAAAGGAAAATCTCAACTTAAATCCAAATGTATACCATCCCTATCCTTTCTTTTGCTTCTCCATCCTTCCCTTCTTTCTTTCCTATTTCTCTCCCTCCTTCTCTCTAAAGTTTTATACTTTTTATTTTTGACACATGTAACAAAAATTGCCTAAACTTTTAATAATTAAGTACGTTTTATGTGAATGCATAGTCACAATAATTAGAATATGCCACCCAAAATAGCAAAGGGCGGTGTTTTTATTACTTGTGAATGGAATAAACTAACAACTTATTAAGAGATCACTTGGATTTGATATCACAAACTATGCCTCTTTAAAAATGATCTACATTATAACATGTATTCATACAAATGATTTGTAACTCATAAAACATTATATTCATAAAGTTAATTTTCACGGAGAATTGTTTCCTTGCTTAGATGGTTAATTAATATATTTTCAAAAATTCTAAGATTTCATGTTGATTTTTAATGAATCAACTTGTTTAGGACATCCAAAACTTACATGTTTAAATTGGGTTATAACTTGTTCTTGTGTGAAATCTTTGCTATCCAGCATTATAAAACTTTGGCCCTTATTAAGTTTAACATCATTTTATTAATAAGATTGTTTCACTATTTGACTAACAAATTAATTAATGAATGGTTGTTCCTGCATTAAGTAGTTCTTGCTAAAATGATCAATTTAGTACTATCATAAATAAAATTATGATTTACTATAAAATGGCCATGCACATGTTAAATATGACATTTTAGTAGTATCATAATATAAAATTATGATTTGCTATAAAATGGCCATAGCTCTATATTTATAGTGTGGAGGACTGACTTTAATTTAGCAACAAACTATAGTGATAAATAGTAGAGCTTGTTATTTACATGCTAAGTGGATTACTTTTTTACTTGACAATAAGATAATGACAAAAAGATGTCAATGACTGCTAAGCTTTGCGTTGGCTATCAAAGGGATTACTCCTCTACTTGACAGTAGTGGACAGAAATGCTAGGATATCACCTACGCTAAAAATCACATGTCAAAATCCGAGCAAGAGTGATATATTAACGTGAGATGTCAAAGATTATGTAGACAAAATACAGGTATGTAGGTAAAGTTTAGTGTACTACTTGACATAATGATATATATAACAACGTGATGCTAACACTGACTCGGTTTCATTATGAAGGAGAATAATCTATTGCATGAAACAATGATTATGGCATGTCAATAGTTTAAGATTATTAGGTAAAATCAAGAAATTTAATTTTCGAATATAGAAATAGTTAGGAAAAAAAGAATTTTTGAAAAGTATTGTTAAATAAGTGAGTATTGTGTGCTTAAAACATATCATCACAAAAGATACCTTTCATAGCTAGCAATTCAAGTTAGATTGATTCAAAGCAGCATTCAGAGTCTTCATCGCACGGAACATGAGGTAGGCATTGACGTATTAATACACATGTGACAGTATAAGTTTTGTCTACCTAAGCGTTACACACATGGAATAATTGGTGCACTTCAGCATATCGTTGCATCGAAAATGCCCGCACATTATTAAGTATTGGTTGTAAGTGTTATCAAGAATAAATGGTGTTCACATAAATAGCTGTCTCGTCTAATTGGCCTTGTTACATTTGTGTATATCGTCATGTAAAGGGAGCATTTATAGAGTATTTAACTAAAGTAAGAATGTTGTATAGTTTGAAGTGATGTTTATGCTCTTGCAAAACAAATGAATTCATTGCCATAATAGTGTTTCACTAAGTACGAGAAGGGATAATTTATTTTCTTAATTAAAGCCTTACTATTTTATGGCATAAAGTAATATATGATATTTGTGATTCATTGCAATTGTTTATTTCATTACTTGATGTGTACCATATTTCAGCATCATGTATCCTCTCTACGCGTCTCAATATTGCCTTTATTCGAAGAACTAAACCATCTGTGAATAATCTTCCGATATCAAGATGCTATTACAATGCAAGTTTGCGTATGGCTTAACCTTCTTTCAGGAGAGATGATTGTACATCGGAAATAGAAAAAACCTTATATGCGTAATAGTTCAACTTTATTGTAGCTATCATTATATTAAACTTTGATTTACCCATGGATCACTAAAATGTTGTATATGGGCTTTTACTATATTATTACATATGTGCAACATATTTCATATACTTTATGTAAGTATTTAATGTAGAAGGCTTTTAAAAGATTAACAAATATCTTGATGAGTTGTTTATTGGTATAGCAAGTGATGATCATAAATAAGCACTTAAAAGAATCTAATGTGAGTCTTTGAAGTAAATTACTTTTGAGTTAGAATAGGTATAAGAGGACTCTTATTTATTTAATTAAGAAAATATCAAAATGATTAGGTGCTATATTGCTTTCAATTAGTTGGTGGATGTCTTGGATAAGTAAACAAAAACAAATAGAAATTCTTTCACATTTTTCCCCCCTACACATCTCTCCTTTATAGAAGAGCTCCTATCCATTGCAGAGAGTTATCCTCCATCACTGGAGTTAATATTGTTCCATTGTTATCTTCGTGTTGACCCCCAGCTAATAGCCACTATCTTCATCCCACCCTACTCGTTAATATCCCCTTACACAATGTTAACAAAAAACCCTAACATAGGCAACCCACCACCAGTCCTTCATCTCTGATTCAACAAATACCATCAACCCATCTTCAGCTATCCCATAGGTAAATATTTTCTAGATCCATACCTTGCAACATCATTTGCCACCCTATAAGCTCGCAAACCCAATTTCTGCAAATCCCTAAACCTAAAAAACACCTTAATTTTCAAATTAAGCATGACTGCCTAAAAGCACAATAGGAGCATAAAGGAAAGGGCACGCTAGAGATTAAGGATGCCCAAAATGGATAAATCCCCATTTTTGAGTGCAAATCTATTGAATTGAAATTGGACCAAATAATAGAAAAAATACTAATAAGATTAAAAAAAGAGTGTTGGAGGGAAGTCTTTCGACATAGAGCTAGTTAATGTTAGAGGAGGAGCGGCGAGGTTTTTTTTAAGGTGAGAGGATGTGGATATGAAATAGAGCTCCAAAGCGGTAATTAAGTATGTAGGAAACAAATCAAATAGGTAATTATGTGATTTCAGTATGAGAAGTACTAGGCATTTGCTTCATATGTAGGTGCTTTAGGCATTTTACTATATCTTGTAGTGAGGAAATGCATCTACAAAAATTCAACTTTAGTGTAAGAGCAATGTAGCCATACTTTTTATCGGATGGAGATGGACTCTTCAACAATGCTTTCACCTACTTAATCCTTTTCCATGAAAGACGACTTCTAGTGAATCTGATCCAGTATTTTGTCTTATAATGTAAGGTCCCTGCGCAAACAAATGAGGTAGGGACCCTTATCAAACCTTGACAAACTCAAACCAAAAGAAAGTACACATTCCTCCTTGCAACGAAACCAGGATCACCATCATAACATTCGCTAAAATTATGATATGCTAATTCAATTGAACTATCTAATAATTTAATTCATGAAACAAATTGGCTAATCCCCTATTTAGATTGGTCCCTTCATGTGGAAACCCTAAACTCACCAAGAACAAAGTTAATAAACCAATTCCATATTTTTACCAGATATTACACACTAGTTGAATTTTTATTTGGGAAATCTAACTTGTAATTGTCAATTAGACACACAACAATTCGAGCCCCCTGACTTACCACAATCTCACAAGATTGAGAAGAGTTGTCAAAAGAGTTGAAGAAACCCTCTTCACTTGTATGCAAATTCTTGATCGAAAAGAAGTGCCTTTTTGTGTCCCTTTTTACAAGTATTTGTTAGTCGTCCCTAATTATGGAAAAATAACAAAATTATATGACCAAACTCCTTTAGTCTAATTCAATTCAACAAATGGACAGTGTTTTTTTTTAACCTTTCTCTAAAACCATGTGCTAATTAATATGTTCTTCATCCTATAGTATGATAATTATTCTTGATTAATATAAAAGCAATCATTATAAAATGAATGATACATATGTGAGTGTCTTTGGGTTCCATTTGGTTTAAAAATGACTCTAATGTAAGTTCTACAGTCCTTTGGACTTTTTCTCAGGTAAATTGGTCTTGTTGTAGAAATGGTTTGATTCCTCATCAGAACAACCTCACCAACTATCCCCTTTGGACCCAAAATCTCCCACCAAAATCCCCTTGAAAACCACTATCAAAACAAACTCTAACCAATCTAATGCCACAATAATGGAGGGCAATTAGGAAATAACCAACCCAATCAGACTAAAACCATCCCTATGAACCAACTCAGACTGGACTACTCCTCACATGCAAACCGAACCATTTTCCCTTTCACCAGTATGCATATAAAACATAACCTATCACATCCTCAAGTACTAGAACAAATGTGGTCAAATTCCCTAACTTACCACCTAGACCATCCATAACTCTAACCTCCCAGACTTTCCTCATCTCACCTTATACAGCTCTTCAAAAAATTTAGCAATCAAAAGGCATGTAGAGGAGTTACCAATGGGGCCCAATCAAAGACTAAAAATTTTTGTGAGTCTAATAAATTAAAGTCCACATCTAAGAAGAAGTGCCTGAAGATAAAAAGGAAAGTAGATAAGAAAGATAACAGTTTTAAAGGGAAGAAATTAAACTCACACAAGAGGTCTTATGGAATTAATATCGGTGAACCTATAAATGTCCCAATCCTTCCTATTGAAAGAAACTCAAATGGGCTATGGTGGCTAGCACAAATCAACAACACAAGAGCTATGATCACATCAGTTGGAATGGGTTAAGGTATTGGGGCCCCACCCGGTAGTTCAACACCTTTGAGACCTCATTTAGATGAATGATTCGAGTATTTTTTTCTTAAGGAAACAAATAATCTTCTTGTAAGCTTCAGTTTTGCAGGTTAAAGATTGAGATTTACAAACGAATTCTGTAATACCCCTTACATGTTTATCTAATGGGTTGGACTTTATGTGTGGGATAAATGATGTCACAATAAATATCTAAAGATCCAGCAAAAATATAACATCAAATCTTTGGTGCATATAGTAGATGGATCCATCTTGGCTTATATATCATAGATTTACGCTAATCTGGGGACCCACAAGCTCACTAGGGTTTATGGAGAGAATAAGAACAAATTGGATTAATTTTATTGTCTATGGTTTTGCATTATGAACGTTTAATGAGATCATGTAGGATTTGAAAATGAAGGTGAATGTTTAAATGTAGTCATTTGTGGAGCAATTTAATTCATATGATTACAAGGTAAACTTAAATGATTTAGGGTTTTCAAGGGATCTCTTTCACATGGTCAAAATAAAATGGAAGAGGAAAAAAAAACAGACTAAAAAGAATTGACAATGCTTTTGGTTCACTTAAATGGTTTCTCAAAAATCCTAAAACCCTATGTATGTATAGTGGAAATGGTAGGCTTGGATCATTTTAGCTCTAATATTGGACATAAACTTCACAAATAAGAAGGGCATGAAAAGATTAGATTTGAAAATATGTAGGATTCGCCTCTAAAGACCTTCGTGGTATGGATGTGCTTTGGATTCCTAAATAAAAGGCACATAATACAAATGAGAATCATTACCATTTAGTATCTCAAATGACGTGATGAACTTGTTTCCAAATATGCAAATACAAATATGTTTGTAGAAACAAACAAGTGTATAAACTTTCAATAGAAGAACACACAATGGAATAGGATCATTTCATAATTGAAATAATCAAATTAGAAAAATACAACCATAATTTACGTGAATGAACAAGTAACCAAAAAATTGTCTAGTTATTACTCACTAACACAATTTGTTAAATAACAAAAATAAGTTTGATATGCTCACAATCTACTCTTGTTGATTCTGCCACAATTTCACAAAGAAATGATAAAAGATCTTTGATTGGTAAAAGGATGGAACCCTTACGGCTAAAGTGTATGTTTTTCTCAAAAATATCAAAAAGCTGCTTAATAACCCTAGTTAGCAAGATTTATACTTGCCTCACTTAAGGTAAAAACACGCCAAAATTACAAAGATGGCCATTAAGTTGGTCGGTTACAAAATCATGAAATTAAGTACAAAATAAAATGAGCCAGTTCTCATAAACAACAATTACATATACAAATGGTCTTCAAGTGGCCGATTCTTCACTTCAATTGACAAACTTGTGGGTCTTTAAATGGGACTCATGAATGTTCGATAAGTTGATTCCTTAGTGCATGTTTATTTGGCCATCCTGTAAAAAAACCGAATAAATAGACCTACTAAAGTGCAAACCTAAAATTTTAGATAACTTGTGACCATATGTGGATGTTTAGGCTTATGTATCAACGTTTGGTTTTCCCACTTTGGAACTGCATGGTAGATTCCCCATAATCTCCTTGGGCCTTTAAAATATTTGCCCTTAAATCTAAGGGGTCTTCTCTTGGACTGAAAACCCAATGTTTGTGCTTACTTGTTGTGCTGGACATTTGGAAGAGACAGAGTGTTTCTAATTTGTTCTTGGTTAGAAAGGCATACCTTAGATGGAGACATAGGTTTTCCCATACAGAAACAGTGGGTAGATTCCCTCATCTCTTGGGCCTCTAAGGTTTGCCCTCCCATCTAAAGGGTATTCTCTTGGACAAAAAACTTGTTTTTGTGTTTACTTGTTGTTAGAGTCTAGAAGGGCCAAAGGTGTTTCTAATTTGTTTTTGGAAAGAGTGCACCTCAGATGGAGAAAACAAAATCTAGGAGTTAAGACTATCGTGTACCCTCTTTTGAAAACATGTAAGTGTTTTGAACCCGTCATGTAACACTTTTCTATCAAATAACTTGGGTATACCAACAATAAGTGAAAGGCAACTTAGGAAGCAATTACAAATAATCTCATTCACTGTATTTATCTCCTACATTGATTGGCACCTTTACCCTCTATGTAACATTTAGATTACCTTGTCGTTTAACCAATGCAATTTATATGGGCTAGGATGAGGGGTTAGTGGCTAGTTTGTTAGTTATCTACTAATGTAGAAGATATGGGACATTAGTGCTTTTTCCACATCAATGAAAAGCACCGCAAAGGTTACCTCAAATCTGACAGGTGTGTGGGAAACAGGTTCTCCCTTATATGTCATGGGCATTTAGAGATAAGTCAAAACCCTACACAAAACATTAATAGGTAAGTTATTTTTCGCCCTTTTTGTCCTCATATATCTCAGGTGTCTGAAATCATAAGTACTCCTACAAGGCTATGGATAAATGTTGGCTCGATAGCTTCTTCATCATCTTCTTCTTCAGTGCCCTCCATATTAGTCTTACTCTTTTATTGGGACACATGCGCCATATGTCTAAATCCCCATGCAATTTGATGCATTTAATCTGGCTGTTTCCTACTGGTTGACCTTGGTACGTCTGCCTAACACAGATCCAATTACCTTTTTGCCTTTCTTAGAAATAATTTTCTCCTTTTCTGTGCTAGCGATAAGTATGTCTATAGCCGGCATGTTTGCTTACTCCCTTGGTCAGCCCAACTGACCATCAGCCTCAATTGGGTTTAGTAGTAGTATTAGGCTTTTCTAGTGACCCGATATAGATTGGATCACCTTTACCTTTCCACTGTCAAGGCTAATCTGTTTTGCCTCATTCCAAGTGTACTATACCTTGGCAACTAAATAACACAGGTTATCTGTATTTTAACCTAGACACAAAAAGTGCTAGGGTTTACTCAAGAGGCGATATTGATCCACATCTGATCACTAACGTGCTAAAACTCTTGGAAATAGTCTTCCACTGTTTTACCTCCCTGTCTCAATGTTTGGAGACACATAAACATTCCTACCTATAGTGTTCAAGAATGAACCTTTCCTTAAACCCGTTTATGTTTCTTCAGGTGTGTATTTCAACCTCTCCATCCCTTCGCTTGCTATCACTAAGATTCTTCATACCATAAGGTAGTATAATCTATGAACTTCTATAGCTGCAAGACGAACCCCTAGTGTTGTCATCAATCTCATACACTCAAAAAAGTCCTCAAACCTTATCCTCTCAATCAGGTAATCATTGCTAAAGCCCTGTCTTCCAAATGAAGGCATCTGCAGGTTTACTTATTCTAGTTCGCTAGGTGGCCTGAAGTCCCTATTTGGGTTAATGGATTAACCCCAAAGTTATTATCTCTCCCTCCTTAAGAGTATGATGATCGCCTTCCAACTCTCCTTCCTATATTTCCTCCTACTGCTCCCTCCCTTTGAACATTCTAAGGAGCTACTCTAGGTGGTAGATGCTTGTGGATCGCCCACTAGTGGTACCCCCACTATGGGCATCGTCTCCTATCAATCCTTGTTGCTAGTGTAGCAACAATAGTGGTAAGGTATTGAAGCTATTCCTCCAAGTTCTCCCACTTGCAGGTATGATGACTTATCCTCACCAACTTGGCTATTGGCTCATTGCCAATTCCCCATCACATAGCATCGACATAGTTGTCGATTTTGATTGTCGAATTCAAAGATAGTCCAAAACAATAATAGTACACTACCTTTAGTACAACCACACTTCAACTGCCACACAACACCAAATACCTACAAAAGTAAACACAAAACTACCACTTAACTTCACTCACTTCTACACTTCAATTATGGCAACAAACAAATTGACGCAATAATTAAACACTATTCATTTAATGGGTTAATGAATTCAACATAAGCAGTGTTCAAGCATCAATACATAATAACTCCCATACTTTAATGCTCGCTTTCGAAATTCAAATTTTAACCACTATAACTCCCTTTTTTAATCACATCACATACACACATTCCACTTCCATGTGCAGACCCTTTTACACAACACACACAACATAACACATACGTTGTAACACCCTTCACAACACATTCACTTCCGGCCACACACAATTCCTTCAATCCACAGTGCAAGTTTTCAAGACAACTCACTTACATTCACTTGCAAACACTTCCTCAATCAACCAAACACTCAACTTCATACACAATCATGGCTCAACAGATTCTCAATACTACTCTATGCAACTTCTTTAACTATGGTAAGATGCATATTCAAAGTCAAATAACAATTCAATTAATATACACAATAAACTTCTTCAAACTTATGATTGTAGTTTGATTTCAAATTAATGTCAATAATCTCCACGTAAGGCAAAATCTAAAAATTGCAAATGACACTCCTCAATTTTCGAAAACACAAAAAGTAAATCACTCTTCTTTGTTCAATGAATGTAACTTCAATTTTGAACAAGCACAAAGGAAACACACCTCCTTCCTTCACAGCTAGTTTAAGAAGACAAAGGCTACTACAAGTACTCCATGTCCACTTTAAACAACCACAATTATAATGCAAACTAAATACCACAATTAACTACTATAATCTCACTTCAACAATTCGGAATCAAGAATGTCAATTCAAGAACCCTAAAACGTCAAATGAGTTCACATATTCCCTTCTCAAAATTGTTGTATGATACCAAACATTATGATGTGCTTTGATCCCAATTATAAGCACACATACAAATTGAAGAATCAATTAACAATTCAGTACTCAAAAATGGCGTGATGAACTTAAATCCACAATATGCAATTACCAAATATTGATGTAAGAAACAAACAAGTATTTAAACTTCAATGAAAGAACACGCGATTGAACATGGATTCAATTTCAAATTGAAATAATCAAATCAAGAAAATACACCCTAATTTACGTGAATGAACAGTAACCAAAATTGCTACAGATATTACTCACTAAACCATTTTTTATACATCAAAAGTTAAGATTGATATGACTCACAATCTGCTTTTATTGATTTTCGCACCAATTTCACAAAGGAAATTGATAATAGATCTTTGATGTAAGGGATGACCCTTACAGCTAAAGTGTATGTTTTTCTCAAATATATCAAAAAGCTGCTCAAAAACCTTAATTAGCCAAGTATTTATACTTACTTCAATAAGGTAATAACACACAAAATTACAAAAATGCCACTAAGTGGGTTGGTTCCAAAATCCTTGAATATAAGTACTAAAAAAAATGGCAATTCTCCTATAGCAACAAATTACAAATAAAATTGCTCTTAGTGGTCGGATCTTCACTTCAATTGAAAAAAACTTATGAGCCGTTGGATGTGGACTCCCCAAGAATTTCCTGGAAGTTGATCTTAGTGCATGTTATTGGCTATCAGTAAAATCGATAATTGTACTTGCTAAAGTGCAAAATTCAAACATTATTAAATAAAATGTGGCCCATATGTGGATGTCTGGGCTCATGCTCATCTAAGTCAAGTTTCCACTGCTGGAGCCGTAGGGTGGTTCCCATCATGGTTATACTTTCTAGACACCTTAGAATGGAAATACGTACTAAGTAATTACCCCTTTTCCTCTTAGTTTTAAGTTAAGGAAATGTAAGTTAAGTTAAGTGGACTAGGTTGGGTTGCCTTTCAAAATATTAAGATGAAATCAAGAGAGTAAAAAAAGAACCTAGTTAAATTCAAAAAAGAGGTTGCCAAATGGATAAGGAGCGGAGAGGCATTTTATTAAGAAGCTAAAACTTCACTAGAAAGTAGGAGGAGTTATTTTGGCAACAACAATCTGAGGGTAAGTTAGTTAACAGGAGGGAGATAAAGAAACACAAAATTCTTCCACACTTTACCATAATGCATAGGAAGAAAATAAAATTTTAAAGATTGAAGAAAATGAGGATGTCTGATAGAGGATGTGGGGATATTATGTCTAATGTTCCAAGGTTCACTTGAAAACCTCTTCAGTCAAATGGTGAACAAGAGTGGGGAATTGTCTCATCGTAATCCCAAAACCTTATCATTAGGGAGGCCAAATATACTTATGTTGCCTAGTTGTTTGAAGGAAATCAGAATGCTACTTCCATCTTGGGGCTCTAAAAAGCACTAGGGCCTAATGGAAACCCCCCCGGGGGTATTTTATATGTGCTCTTGCATATTGTGGGGAGATGAGTGTAGTGGAAATTGTCAAAAGCCTTTTTTAGTACAGGTCCTAACTTGAATCTAATCGACTAGTTTTTGATGACAACAACAATGTGCATCCCTTAAGATGTTTGGTCAGTTCAAACCCATTAGCTTATTTAACTTTATCTTTAAAATCATATCTAAAATTCTAGTCACCGTATGAAACCGTTCCTTAAAGGACCTTATATATGAATTTAAAAATGCTTTTATGTCCAATCATGTCTCTTGATAAATTGTCATAATTGCGCTTGAGGCTTTCCACTTCCTTAAAACAAGCAATATAATGCCAAAACGTACGTACTTTAAGACTTGACATGAATAAAGCCTATAAACCATATAGATGGGACTATCTTGAAGAAACCCCTTATTAGGCTGTGATTTTGTGGCACCTGAGATAAGTGGGTTGAAGGAGTATGTCAGTCAATCTCATATAAGATCCTAGTTAAGAGAAAGATAGAAAATCATGTGTATCCATCTGAGGACATAGATATGGGGATCATTATCACCCTATCTTTTATTTTGGTAGTAGAGGTGTTATTCTAAAAATGTGGAGCATATATTCATGTAAGGGAGACTTTGTGAATGAGCATTAGACTATCATGTCCCATTTATCTCATATGTTGTTTGTTGATGACTCTTTATTCTTTATAAAGGCAATGTTTCAAATGTTTAAGTCTTAAAGAACATTACCTGGAATACAGGCATGCCTTAGGATAAAAATAAAAAATCAACCTTCGGAAAATCAAGCTTACTTTTCAGTAAGAATGTTACCATTAATAGGATGGAGGAATTAGTGTAGCACTAGAGGTCCCAAGCATCAATAACCTATGTTAGTATTGGGATTGCCTTACAAATTTGGGGAAGAAACAAAATGGATGCATTATTCTATTAAAGGAACCGATTTGAAGCAAAGCTAAAAAGTGGAAGCGATGTATTCTTTCTGATGTAGGAAAAGATTTCATCATCAAAGCGATGATGGGAGCTATCCTTTATATTCATGAGTTGCTTAACAATTTCCAACAACGTGGTTGTAGAGAGGTTATTTCTTTAATAGCTCGTTTGGTGGGGCGTAGACTAATGAAGAAAGGAAGGGTTCATTAGCAAAGTTAGGACAAAAATATCCTTACTTAGTCATAAGGAGCTTAAGATTCAATGACTTAGGCAACTTCAATTCACCTTGCTAAACAAAGTCACTTGGAGAACCAGTCATTCCTAATGCTCTCTAGTTTTAACCTTAAAGGTATCTATTTTCGGAACTCACCTTTTTGCAGGCATCCAGAGGTTTTTTCGTGACTTTTGAGGTTAAGTTACATATACATGGTAGAGAAAAACTAAAAAAAGGACCTTGGGTAAGTGACGATGGAACAACAATCAATGTTGGGTAATCCTTGAATACCAAAAACCCTACATTCCATTAAGCATAGAAACCACAATCTTCAATTGCAAAATTCAATACAAGAAAAAACCCAAGTCTTAAAAGCTCAATGAACTCAAAAGGGTTTGATCAACCAACTATAAAATTTATCCAAGAGTTCCCCTCCCTTTTGAAAAAAACCCCGGATCGACTATAGGGGCCACATGGAAAATAAGAAAATTTAGGTGAATCCACATGCAATTTCATATGACAACGCTCATCAAAATAAAAGGGGGCATCCTCATCCACCAAATAAAAAGGCAACAAAGGGTAAAGGTATACTTCTTCTTATCTCCCTTTAAAGGTAAACATTTCATTAGCGAAAAAATTAAATAACACCCCCACCATTAATTAATCTTTAAAAGAAACATTGATGATTTAAAGGCTTGCCATTTTTTTTTTCACATGATAAAAGGGGGAAAATTTATTCTATCCCCCTTAACTGCACCGATATGGTTTATAGTGCTAGGTATTCAAGTCGTTAAAAGAATTTTGCTCTTTAGAAAATGTTTACTATCTTTTTAGATGGGTGGGTAGAAATAAGTAGGATTGATGTTTTTTTTGCTAAGTTATCACAATATGTGGGGTTTGTGGAAGAAAGATATAAAGTTGTTTTCAACAAAAGAAAAAAACATATGTCAATTCATAAAATAATTTTCAATAAGGCATTAAAGAAATTTTGCGGGTTTTTAACAAGAAAATGTCAAATGTTTCATGATGGGGCAACCCAAAAAGATTAACTAAGGGTGGATTTAAGAGAGTTAACAAAAAAAAGCCAGGCTTTCTATGGTTAAAATAAAAATAATAAAACAAAACTCTACCCATCCCTACAAAAACCCAACATCGGGGAACCCACAAAGGCCAAAAAAATTTTTATGCACAATCAATACCCAAAGGAACTTTAAATTAAAGACAAATGGATCCTATACCCTCTTTGGTGATAAAATAGGGTTTTATGGACACATTCAAAAGGACAGGTTTGAGCTGTGGGCAAAGTTTGTTTTTCAAATTCACTTTTTGTTGACCCTTGCTATATTAAAAGCTGCAAACATGCTAGGAAAAAGGGTTTAGACAAAAGCTTTTTGAAATAGACAGCAAAATTATTTTTAATTTTTTTTAACATCATCATAAACTTTCCGGGCAACTGAACACTTTATGCATGCTATGGGAAACCATGTCCGAAATCAAGCAAAAAAGTTTAGCTTTTCAGGATAAGACCAAAGAAGTGACAAATTAGGTGACAAACAAACTTGACTAAAGTCTTGTCCAAGGGGCTACTATTTTTCTTTTTTCTAGCTTTTGAATCTAAACCTCTCAAAAGAAATTCTTATTTTTTGAAAAATTATACTGAGCTTTGAAAAGTGTTCAATATTTACTAATAAATACCCCTTTTAGTTGGGGACAAAAAAAAAAAGTAGGGATGTCTTAATTCTAAACCCCGGGGGAGAAAAAATTTTTTTCTGAAAAAAAAAACAAAAAAGCACACCATCTTAATTTTATTTAAATTTCAAAAAAGGGGATGCCAATTTAAAACTTTCAAAAGCTTAATATCTTTACAAAGTTATGGCCCACGAATAAAGGAAACCAAATACCTTTCCCATTTCAATAAATTAGAATGTAGGGTTGATATGTAAAAAAGACTTGAATTAAAAAGGGTTTAGAAGAATGAAAAGGAATTTTAAAAAAATGGCAAATTTATTCTTGTGTTTTAAAAATTTTCACATAATTGTTGATTCAATTTATGTATTTTAATGGTTTGTTAAAAAAAAAAAAAACCTTTTTTAAGATAAAAAAAAAAATTTTATTATATATTTTAAAAAACCCCTTTTGTAAAATTTTTTAAAGAGGGCAAATAGAACAATTCTGACCTACACTATGTTAGAAAGGGGGGAAGAATTATAAAAAAGAATAAAAGGAAAGAATTTGAGAGTTTTTTTAAATTCTTTCTTAGTATAAAAATAATGCAAGGAAAGAAAATGAAAGGAATGTTATTATTAAAAAAATAAAAAAAAATAAAATAAATATAGATTCACCAAACCCTTTTTAAAAAAAAAAAAAAAAAGATAAGTACAAAAAGGATAAATTAAAAAATAAATTGTTTTTTTTTTCCTTTTTTCCTCTTAAATTTCCCCATTTGGAGGGAAAAAAAAATAAGTGGGGGTTTTGAAAAAATTGCCCCCATTTCCTTTTCCCCCCTTATTTTTCCCTTTTCCCAGCCAAAACAAGATTTTTTTCCCCCCCCTCTTATTTCCTTCCCTTTTCCCATTCCTTTCTTTCCTTTCTTTCCCTTTTCCCCCATCCCAAAACATGGTTTAAAAAAGGGACAATCAAATTCACCCCTTTAAAACCAAATCACAATTGTAGTTTTTTGAAAGAGTTCAAATTGAAAGGGGTAAATTCAAAATCACAATTTATTTGGTAATCTTATATACACCAAATTTGTAGAAAAAAAAGTCATAGATAAAAAATCAAAAAAAATAATAATAATAAAAATTTTTATTATTATTTTTATTTTTATTATTATTATTATTATCGAGATTTGTTTCCCAAAAATTTTTGGATAAATACCATGGCCTGCACACGTTCGCCAACAATCCTGCTAGTCAAACTATTTACAATGTATGTGCTTTCCTTTTGTTTTTGTAGTTTTTTTAAATGTTACTCAAACTTCATTCAAAAAAAAAATTAACGGATAGTAGTTCCCCAAATTTTTCACGAACGATCGGGCCCCTCCCTGTTCTTCTCAAATCCCAAATCCCATGTGATACATCAAGTTGCGACAAAAAACTGTCCAAAGACGTACTCGTTGTATACTTCCCATGCAATTTAAAACCTCGTTATTAGAAAAAATAGTTTTTAAGTAAAAACCGTATTTAATTGTATTTCAGGGACGAATGACTGTTTTTGTGTCACCCAGCCGGGGGGCCCTTTTTCTTATCAGCCCCAACACCCAACGTTGACTTGCATTGAGAAGCAATTTCCCCGAGACTATCAACCAAAATTTCTGGGGTAAATAAACCTTAAGTTCCCTGAAAATCAAACATCTTACATTGCTATCAAAACTAATCAAACAGCCCAAAACCACACAACACTTTGCCTTGAAGAATTCCAATTCCAAGTTCCAATCAAGAGAAAAGAAGGTAAGCATTCTTTTTTTTAACTATCCGATATGTTTTCCTTATTAAAAATGAACTCAAAAAGAATATATTCTATTTTTAATTTTCTTATAAATTAAAAGACTTTTTTTTCAAAACACAATTCCCTTTGGATGATGGAGATTAATTCCATTCCCCTTCATTATAGAAAATAAAAATAAATGTATATTTATTTTTCTGTGAATTGAGGGCTTTTTAACAAAATTTTACTATAATACTTAATAGAATTAACAATTTCGTAAAAATTTTTTTCAAAAAATAAAAATGACTTATTAGTCCAATTTCATATTATTTTTTCATATCAAACTTTTATTTGTATGTTTCGGGATAAATAAATTTAAATTCCATTTCCCAAATATAATTATACCGGCACTTTTTCCCCAAATTATTAATGGAGCCGATTAGCAAATTTTCGGATCCTTTTTTTTGACTTAAAGCGGGGTTTTTCCAAACCAAGCTGTGGGTTTTTGGAATTTTTTCCAACAAAATTTGCTATACCACAAAAAGTTTTTGAATTAAAAAAAAAAAAAAATCTCCCAAAAGGGCTACCAAACAGCGACATTTTCCAAAAACGTTAATTACTTTTCTCGGGGAAAAAATTACTTTGTTCCGAAATCTGATGTTTTACGGGTTAAAAATTGGGATTTTTAGGAAGGAAAAAGCAATTACTTTAACCCCAAAAAAAATTGTTTTACTTTGTGCAATAAGAAAACTTCAAGCTACACTGAACAGGAGACAATAATCCCGAGGAGGATCATGGCAGAAAAAAAACAGAAGCTGATCAGGTCAAGCCCGAAACCGAAACCCCAGTGGGTTTCTTTACTTGTCAAGCTTGGATCATGACGCAGCGCGAAAAGCGAAAACGAAACAAATCCGAAATTTGGGTTTGTTTCACACAACAAAGAAACACCTTTGATGCAAACTTGGTTG